>BLKR01000622.1:155000-448929 GCA_011170035.1 Teleogryllus occipitalis | reverse complement strand
GAATTAATAAGGTATCTACATTACCAAACCGTCTAATTAACGTAGAAGATTTGCACCCTGTGAAAGTAGAGCAGAACATGCACCCTGTGATTCAAGATCTTGAGCCCGCTAAAATTTATAAAAATCAAGATAATGAAGAATGTGAGAACATGTCGATTGACTCACTGAAAGAGAGAATTTGCAGGGAGTATTCACACAATTCACAGAAGAGTGAGACTTGTTCTGCAGTCCGATCTAAACTAAACGAATAAAATATCTGCAATTGGTAGTTTGGACATGCCTGTAACCGATTACAGTTTCGAATTAATGGACTAGACTGAGCAAGAAATTAGAACCATGGATCAAAAAGTCATAAACTGCTTACAATGCATCATGTCGCCCACTCTCGAGCTGATGCACATTGACTTTATGCGCCACGCAAGGAAGGAGGAAGAGGCCACAGACAAATTTAAGTCTCGTGGAACAATACAATAAGCCGGGATAGAATAGTATGTAGTCTGTCATCAAGATGACCCACTAATGAGGCAGATCATTAAATTTCACCGAAGAATGGGAAACAGGCATTGTAAGTGTAGCAAGAAACTTTGCGAACAAGATTATGCAAGACAAGCAGTATACCCGTGAACTGAAATTCTGATGTTACTTAACATTAAATTTGAGATCCAAAAAATGTTAAAGAAGTCGTGGAGAAGCAAACCCCTCCATGGAAAATATCTAGAAAGCATGGATATGATGCAGATCAATAAAGATGAATCATTTATGTAGCGTAAAAGGGGAAAAAATGAAGGCGTAAGCAGTTGTATTAGCCGCTCAAGATTAGACGTTGAGAACACAACATTATGATAAAGCGGTTCTCAAAATTTCCCAAGATGATAAATTCCGCATTTGCCAGGAACAAGTAGAAACCTTTGATCATATTGTCTTAGCTGGTCCAATTTTAGCAAAGACCGAATACTTGAAAAGACATGACCGGATGTGTAGTGACCTCTACTGGCAAATCTGAATAGCCCTCGAAGTTCTAAACACATGCTCAAAGTAGCACGGACACTCATTTAAATCGGTGACGTCTTCTTGACAGTGTACCAGACTGTACGACCAATAAATTTAAACTGATCGCACGATAGCGGCAAGCAAACCGGATATTGTTATCTGGGATTTGGGGGAAAACCGTGTCTACTAGTGGATGTTGATGTGCCGAGCGATCAAAACGTCTGAGCCAAGGAGGCAGAGAAACCTTTTAAATACGAGTTTGGAAATCAAGATCAGCCGAATGTGGGACGTAAAAGCGATATATTCGTCCCGATAGTTATCGCGCTCTGGGATTTGCTGCACAAAATTTGTGTAAAAACGTGTCTTTACTCCCAGGTCCCAGGTTCAAAGAACTGGTTAATGCAAGACATTGATTTATTGAGAACAGCCCACATTTTGCGCAAAATATTATGGAGGCACTGACAGACCCTAGATCTGCTTCTACAGAAGCTGGATGCAACCAGCGGTAGACTATATTATCAACCGGCTCATAACAATTTTAATAGTAAATTAGAAGAGGAATAATAGTAACAATAATAATAATAATAATAATAATAATAATAATAATAATAATAATGTCAACCATACCAACTGAATAGGCAGGCGTACAGCATCCAAGCACGGCTTTAGATGAAGATTCGACCCGACGCAAGTCAGGAACGTACAATGCGGTAGCGATCTCGGCTAATTCGACATCTGGCAATTAGGAGTGAAAAACCTGCTTGTGTGTTTCATTTGAGTTTTCTCCCGCTCCATTGAAGATATATAATTCGCAAATCAATATTGGAGATAAACAAACGCTTGAAATTGACTTTTTCCAGTTTTAGAACAATGGGCTCTAATAGGCTAAAGATCTAACCCCAAATAATTTGTGGTGTATGAGCAAACCCAAAGTCGGTGCCAGAAAATCCACATTTGAAACTTTCTTAAAATATTCCTATACGAACGCGTACTAGTTAATGTAAGAGCATTTTCGAAATATTTACATAAACCAATAAATTAATATTTGAGCGATCATTTATATGAACTGGGAAATGAAATATTTCAATCAAATAATCATGGTGACAACCATTGAGTCGTCCACAATCAATGTTTAAGCATTGAAACTGCTTTGCTTGTGCTAACAAACTTTGCATAATATAATCGGAAATTTAATAATTTTTTAATGTTTTAATTTGTTTTACATGTGTTGCAAAATTCCGTTTTCAAACATTTTAGAAAGTTTTGCTGCTATTACCCGTTAGTCCATTTCTTTGGAATGACATGATTGCAACTAACAGATTCCCGTTCTTTCGAGAAAAGTGTTGTAAAAGTTTCATTAATATTATTCAATCACCTAGAGTAGTGATTCTTTACAGTAGCTATTTGTCCACAGATTGCAGCATGAGTACGTTCTACTTGTAGCAGAATTTGGGACCTGCACATTCCAAGGATTTAAGTTATTAGTTTCATGTGTTGTATACAAAGTATTGGCTTTAAATCAGGTAATTTTGAATTAATAAGTTAATATTGAATCTAAATAAGTTAATACTCGTAGTATGAAAATAATTAGCATAGTCAAACCCTTTTAATGAAATTCCATATGCACAATCCTCGAATTTTCCGGGTTCATTAGACTCCTATGTAATATGTTCTCCTGACTTCCATTAGGAAGTACGATCTTAATGTTTCCTCTCAATTAAGAAAGTTTGCAGGCACTCGTCCAATTCCAACGAAGTCAGAGAGTGTGTTGAGAAATGTCATCAACAGTTTCAAGAATGTGGAGCCACTTCGCTCATTTACCCCTATCTACCGAAAACAATAGCACTCTACATCGTTTGGTTATTATATTATGAAGTTCGTTAACGTTTATTTCCGAAATCATAATTTCACTTTCACAAATACATAAGATTCGTCATTCGCATACTTGTTTTAAGAGTCTTTCGAGAATTTTAAGTGAATTCCTCTTTTTTTCTCACCATGAATAACTTTGTCGTTTCGGCAACTTTATTTCTAAACCACACTATTGTAGTATTTAACCATTTAGGATCGAACCTCTGTAGAAGGATGTTTTAATAGTGTAAAAGTCGTTTTCCAAATCCAAATTCCTATCAAAGATGAGGCCATTTCCTTGTATCTATTTCATATCAGGTAACTTGCCTGCAGTTTAATCCCATTCACCGAGCTAGGTTCCTTTGTATTTTCTCCCGGACACCTTTCGCACCTATATTAATAATTTGCAATGCATGCAGAAATTGAAGTTAAGTTGGCGAGACTCGGGGCATCGGGTCCGCTCTTCTGTCTGACCACGCAAATTTGGCTACGCTCCTTTCACTATCTAGCGGAGAAACAAGGTATTATGTTAGGCGACGAAACAGGTAATTTGAATTTAGCTCAGAGGCTTCTTCCAGGCTCGAGAATCTTTTACATGCAGTAAATCTACTACATGGGACAGCGGGATTTACTTCCCCTTCGAAGGAACTCGTACAAAGGATTTTTTCACACTAAAAACTCCACGGCTTCGGTCGGGTTTAAACCCGCAAACTTGGGTACAACAGTCCGGTACGCTAAACTTTACACCACTAAATCCGCTTACACCACAAAATCCGCAGAAAACCAAACACCGCTTACACCACCAAATCCCAAAGAAAACCATGAAGTCTCCCGTGATTTGAAAGGTGTCTATGGTTTCATTAGTTACATAGAAACTCGAAAAAATGAGAGTTTAGATTTTACCTATAAATGTTTGTTGTGTTTTTCTACCGATTTTCATACTATGGGTACCAACAGAATTCTCACACTCAATGCGACATTGCTAACAATGCAGATGATGTGACGCCAGAGGAAGACTCGATGAGGGCCCCCGCCATTAAATATTTGCAATTCACGTGTTCAATTATTAAACAGCAAATTTATTGATATTCTTGGTATGTAAAGATCTACTATTATGATATACAGCATTTACAACACTACTGCAGAATTTGTGAAGATTTTCTAAATTTATTGCAGTGTTATACCATATTATTTTATTTATCGTTCTAGAGCAGTGCGAGTGGTACATTTTTTTAAAACCATTGTGTGCAGTTTTGTTCTGCGTTTTTACTACAGCAGGCCACTAGTACTTTACTGCTTCTTCTGATAAGGAGAGAGACCCCTCAAACCTGCGTAATGCTCATTCCTGCCTCCCCTGTGGCCTTGCACATCTCTACCTACTCCCTTCCTTCCACCTTCATCGTCTACCGCCATCAACACGACCAACCTTGAACTGGGAGCGGTAGCTCAGTGCATCAACTGATGTCACTGCAGCGCCTCTGACTGGGAGATCCTAGGTTCGACTCCAGAAGGTGGCAGGATTTTCGACACTAACTTTTCAGCTACGTCGAATTCAGTCGCTGTCTGGAGGAGAATTCTAACGGCCGGCTGCTCTGATCAGTAGTTTTCCGTGGTTTCTCCGATCAACACCAGGCGAATGCCGGAGAAGTACCCTAACAAACGGGCCACGGACCGCGCGCGATCTTTCCTTCCTCTACTTTGTCCTATCCTCTCCCCTTACGCACACTTACACTAACATGCACTATACTACCACATATTCCGGGAGACTGGTCGGGAGGTTAGAGCTTGTCCAGGCTGGGACGGTGCCCCGCTGGTGGGAGAGTCCTAGTTATGGGGAAACCCCACTAGCCGACAGTAGGTCGGCACCGGATCTCGCCATGCAGCGGGGGAAGATCACAGCCATCTCCCGAGAAAAAAACGTGCACTACACTTACGGTACTAATGGCCAAAGCAGTTGACGCGCCCGGAAATACGAAAAAATCAATCAATCAACCATGCTTGGCTTCTTCCGTTTCCATGACCTCATCCCACCCTGCCGCTGTTCAACGTCCTCGTCGCGCCTCCACCCACCGCGCCCGCGCCCCTCGCCCCTCACCCCTCGCCCCTCGCCCCTCGCCCCTCGCCCCTCGCCCCTCGCCCTTCGCCCCTCGCCCCTCGCCCCTCGCCCCTCGCCCCTCGCCCCTCGCCCCTCGCCCCTCGCCCCTCGCCCCTCGCCCCTCGCCCCTCGCCCCTCGCCCCGCGCCGTCGCGCCCTCCTCCGCGCCCAGTCGCAAGGTAGCGCGGCGCCTGAAATATGCGCGTGGCGTGCGCGCCGCTGCCCATAAATTCCCAGCAGAAACGCATTTTTAAAACACAGAGAGGACAGACAGTGCGACATTGCCGCGTATTTAAAATTCAACTCCCGCGCCCGCTCCGCGCATTAAAAGAGTACCAGTATTTTATATCAGATTTTAATTAAAACAACACAGAGATGGGCCGCCGCCGCCGCTCGGTCGAAGCCTGGACCCGCGCGGTGCCGCTCCACCGCGTCCTTCCCCTTCCCCCCGCTACCCCCACCCCACCCTTCTGCGAGGCTTTTGTTTCCTTCCACGGCGTCCTCTTCACGACATCCCATCTCTCCAATCCAAACTGAGCAAGAACGGGCCCCTGAGGACCTCTTTGACATTTGTTTCTCACAATCTTCTCATCCTTTTTTATTCAGCTTCCGTTTTTACAATATGTTTCTAGGTCAATGACTCGCTAAGTTTTGCAACAAAGATTTTTGTATAGTAAATGTTTGGGCAAAGTTGCGCATATATAGTGAACTATGTGATTCGTAAACACCGTCTCAATCTTATACTAGGTCATCAGAAAATTCAACGTGAAGCGAAAATTCAGACGACTAAATAGAGCTGGTCATCTCAGTCCCAAACATTTATCCATTAGCAAAGTTTCCTCTCCTGTACCTTACAGGCCTTTTATTTTGATCAAGACTCGGTGCTTGCTCTAAACACTTTTAGAATTTCAAGTTTTAATATTATTGATCTAAAATTGTGTTCTACGTATGTGTACAATACAATGCATGTTGTTTAATGTATTGCATTTTGTTTTCATGCAATGAAATGTTTTAAACTGACCCACATACCACCATACGAAGTTTCCGTGTGATTGTGCAAATCGATATATTATTATTATTATTATTATTATTATTATTATTATTACTACTATAATTTTTGTTATTACTATTATTATTACTACTATTATTATAACTGTTATTATTATTATTATTATTATTATTTATTATTATTATTATCATTTTATCGCATTCAATTCGTGGCAGGCAGGGATTCAGGGACAGTTGAACAGCATGCATTAGAACTTTCCTCTAATTGTAACGTCATACATATATCTAATTGTAATGACTAGGCAACGGATATCCACGTAATTACATGTTTTTACAAGAAGTAGAAACCCGCAAGGAATAATATTTTTTAGAGTTTACAATATATTCTGAATGAATTAAAACTATTTTTATTTTACATATTTTACATATTTTACGTATTACTATATATTTCGTTACATTTTAATATATTTATGCGTCGAAACGAAACATTTCAGTTGCGCGGTTGCAATTTATGTTACGCAATCATCTTTCGTACACATTAAATGTAAAGCTGCTGCGCTCCTATGACCACCACATCTTTATCGTGAATTGAGAAACTTACCCTTCTCTTCACCACCTCCGCTTACCCCCTCACCCAACTTACTGCGTACTTGGAGCATATTTTTATGAACGAAAGTAACTTCAACCATGTTCTTGCGTATGTTTCAAACAGCACATTCATTACTTGATGGAAAACTAACAAATGTATTGTACACAAAATTGTCTAACCGCGTTATTCGATTGCGGGGTTATATTGCCTTTAACCTTCTACCCAGAGATCCATCACTGTCTGAGCGGTAGTACTATTCACTTGAACACCAGCTCCTCGTAAACATTCTAATATACTATGAGTGTATTTTATATTTCGAATTCAATTCGTAGCAATTAATTTTTATTTTACATATTTTCTATTTTTTCTTTCATGTTTTCGAAAAAATAAGCACATATATGTGTACATATTATGCATTTTTTACCATAAATTTCGTTCCTTACTAATGAGCATTTTCTACAGAGCTTACTAATGAACTTTATTATATTCGTCATTTTACATATTGAAATATTTTCCAAACTACAATTTGTCCACGAACATAATTAATTTAGAATCTACATGTAGTCTTTTGTATGATATTATATTTCCTTCTTCATAAACCGTCTTTTCAATACGTTAAGTCCACTTCCCCTTATACTGAACTTCTTTCCATTGTCATTCTCCCTTTCATCTTTTCACCCTTGTCCTTACAATAACGCATTCCATAAAACCTCTTGTGCCTTTGCCAACTCCTGGCTGCTCGCGGACGTGGCCCTCATCCCACCCCCAACCCCGCCCCTTCAGGTCACCACTGCGCCCCCGCTCGGCCCCATCCCGAACCCCACTCCTCCCCACTCCCCCACCGCCGCGCCTCTCCCACTTTGCGCTTCCCACAACGGCGCCCCGCCCTCCCCTCCACGCCACTCCCCACCCGCGCCGCGCCGCGCATGCCTCCCGCCCGCTCACACGCCGCCGCGCCGGTTAATTAAGGGTCTTTGAAATAAAGACACAAAGGGAATTAATGCAATACTTGAGCGCAGCGCGCGCGGGCGCTGTCAGGCCGGGGGCGGAAAGGGCGCGAGGCGACGGCACGCGGCAACGCGCTCACGCGCCGCCCACGCCTTTAGGCACCCATACTTCCGTATCCGTGTCCAGGCCCACGCCCGCCATCCCACCACACGCACTCGCCCACGCCTTTAGTCACCCATACTTCCGTATCCGTGTCCACGCCCACGCCCGCCCTCCCGCCACACTCACTCGCCCACGCCTTTAGTCACCCATACTTCCGTATACGTGTCCAGGCCCACAACCGCCTTCCCTCCACACGCACACGCCCACACCTTTAGTCACCCATACTTCCGTATCCGTGTCCAGGCCCACGCCCGCCTTCCCACCACACGCTCTCGCCTACGCCTTTAGTCACCCATACTTCCGTATCCGTGTCCACGCCCACGACCGCCTTCCCTCCACACGCACTCGCACACGTCTTTAGTCACCCATACTTCCGTATCCGTGTCCTCGCCCATGACCGCCTTCCCTCCACACGCACTCGCACACGCCTTTAGTCACCCATACTTCCGTATCCGTGTCCTCGCCCATGACCGCCTTCCCTCCACACGCACTCGCACACGCCTTTAGTCATCCATACTTCCGTATCCGTGTCCACGCCCACGCCCGCCTTCTCTCCACACGCACACGCCCACGCGCTTTCCCACACGTTCTTCCTTACCCCTGTCCACGCACACGCTCGCGTTCCAGCCACACGCACTCGCTCACGCCTGTAGTCATCCGTACTTCCGTAGCCGTGTCCACGCCTATACCCGCCTTCCAAGCACACGCACTCGCCCGCGCCATTATTCACCCATACTTCCGTATCCGTGTCCTCGCCCACGACCGCCTTCCCTCCACACGCACTCGCACACGCCTTTAGTCACCCATACTTCCGTATCCGTGTCCAGGCCCACGACCGCCTTCCCTCCATACGCACTCGCACACGCCTTTCGTCACCCATACTTCCGTATCCGTGTCCAGGTCCACGCCCGCTTTCCCACCACACGAACTCGCACACGTCTTTAGTCACCCATACTTCCGTATCCGTGTCCACGCCCACGCCCGCCTTCTCTCCACACGCACTCGCCCCCACCTTTAGTCACCCATACTTCCGTATCCGTGTCCAGGCCCACGCCCGCCTTCCCACCACACGCTCTCGCCTACGCCTTTAGTCACCCATACTTCCGTATCCGTGTCCACGCCCACGACCGCCTTCCCTCCACACGCACTCGCACACGCCTTTAGTCACCCATACTTCCGTATCCGTGTCCACGCCCACGCCCGCCTTCTCTCCACACGCACACGCCCACGCGCTTTCCCACACGTTCTTCCTTACCCGTGTCCACGCACACGCTCGCGTTCCAGCCACACGCACTCGCTCACACCTTTAGTCATCCTTACTTCCGTAGCCGTGTCCACGCCCATACCCGCCTTCCAAGCACACGCACTCGCCCGCGCCATTATTCACCCATACTTCCGTATCCGTGTCCTCGCCCACGACCGCCTTCCCTCCACACGCACTCGCCCACGCCTTTATTCACCCACACTTCCGTATCCGTGTCCACGCCCACGCCCGCCTTCCCTCCTCACGCACACGCCCACGCCTTTAGTCACCCATACTTCCGTATCCGTGTCCACGCCCACGCCCGCCTTCCCTCCACACGCACTCGCACACGTCTTTAGTCACCCATACTTCCGTATCCGTGTCCTCGCCCTCGCCCGTCTTCCCGCCACACGCACTCGTCCACTCCCGTTGCCGATGGCCTTCCTTACCTGTGTCCACGTCCACTTCTGTAGCCCCACCCCAAACACGCGCTTTGCCACGCATACTTCCTCTTCGTGTTCACGCCCACGTTCCCACCTTCCGTGTTTGAGTGCCCCACGCCCGTGTCCAAGCCCACGCCCGCGTTCCCGGCGTGCATCCACCCACGCTTTTAACCATAAATCTTCCCAATCCTTACACTGACGTCCACCCCCCTTCCCCAAAACACGCAACATGAAGCGCTCTGCAATGCATTTCTCTCGCACCCCACAAAGCATTCAACCACGAGGCTGAATACCCACTTTCATGCATTCCGCTGGTGTGTACTTGTGCCCACGAGCTCTGTTCATCTTTTTTCAACACTTATTTTTACCTTTTGGGTATTCTACACGTGCCCACTTATTCTTTGAATCATATTCTCGATTCTGTGTATGTTCTCACTCTTGCACCCATTCACGTCACTATTCTCGCGCAATCTCTATCACCCCTGCTTTGTCATGTGATTTAAAGTTAAAATTAATGCAATACAGCCGATAGATAGATTGTCAGATTCCAATTCCTAATGTATGCGTCACCGTTAGCAATTGAAGACCATCCTCTTACAAAGAAAATCATAGCTTGAACATACATGGAATTAGACATGGACCTACATGGACCTAAAATAGACATGGAACATCCATGGACCTAAAATAGATATGGAACTCATAACATTAGAAAACTGTGATAAATAGATATGTCTAGATTGTCAAAAGCGTGACTTCGCACACGCATGTAGTTTGGATTTAATGATGTAGTATTCCCACAGAATGGGGGAATTAAAACACGTTAATTTAATGTATGTTTGCTATCGGAACCCGGCAGGCGTTGTCCTGCCCTGCATCTCCCTCTTTCTCCGTTCCTCTCACTTTCTCACTCCGTCTCTCTCTCTCTCTCTCTCTCTCTCTCTCTCTCTCTCTCTGACATTCTTTCCGTCTCTCCGTCTCTCTCTCGGTCTCTCTCTCCGTCTCTCTCTCCGTCTCTCTCTCCGTCTCTCTCTCCGTCTCTCTCTTTCTCTCCGTCTCTCACTTTCTCTCCGTCTCTCACTTTCTCTCCGTCTCTCACTCTCTCCGTCTCTCACTCTCTCCGTCTCTCACTCTCTCCGTCTCTCACTCTCTCCGTCTCTCACTCTCTCCGTCTCTCACTCTCTGTCTCACTCTCTCCGTCTCTCACTCTGTCCGTCTCTCACTCTCTCCGTCTCTCTCTTTCTCTCTCTCTCTCAGTCTCTTTCGCCATCTCTCTGTGTCCCTGTCTCTGTCTCTCTTTCAATCTGTCTTTGTGTCTCTGTCTTTATCCGTCTGCCTTTGTCTCTGTCTGTCTCCATTCGCCAGTCTCTGTCTCTGTTTGTCTCTATCTGTCTCTCCCTATCCCTCTGTCTCCGTGTCTCTGCGTCTCTTTGTTATTCTCGTGTCTCTCCGTGTATCTCCGTGTCTCAACGCGTCTGTCTGTCTCTCTCTCTCTCTCTCCCTCTCTCTGCCTCCCTCAGCCTCTGCTCTCTCTGTCTCTATTTGTCTGTCTCTTTCTCTATGGCTCTGTCTTTACCAGTCTCTTTCTGTCTCTGTCTCAGTTTGTCTCTATCCGTCTGTCTGTCTCTATCCGTCAACAATGAAGCCCAGTTGGAGCTCAGTGTGAATGGAAAATCGTTGGGAAGTTATGTGTGTACATACATTTTGGCAATTCATTTTTATTTATATTGACTAGATGCTGAATATGCTGAATTGCCGGCAATCGGAGTACAAGGAAGTCAAGAAAATTATTCCAACGAGAATATGTCAGCAAAAATGCAGTTATCACAAATCTGTAGGAATGTAAATGATAAAAAGTGCATTGAAACGTGGTGATAAATCTCGCAAACTACAGTAGTAAGAAATACAATTCACTAAATCTAATAAACTGAACTTAGGAAAATGAAATAATTATATAAAGTTGCACTTAATAGGTATCTTAGGATATTAAAAAGTAACACAAAATGCCAAATAAAAATCACAATTCGTCAATAAAGTTCAATAAATTGGAAGACACAGGAGACGGTATGCAATTGAATTAGACATTCTGAACTTGTGATATCCCATCTTCAGTGAACGATGAGCTATTTTACAAAGGAAACATTGTGTCTCACAGTCCCTTCGGAGAGAAAGTTAACAGAAACTTCTTTACGCGACAAAAAAATTTCATAACATTATTTTGAAGAATCCAGATATACTTTAATTTAATATCAAGCATGATGTAATGTTTTCCGGGTACACGAGTATTCGTCCTTTGTAAGTTTGTATATTTTACAAATGTGACTTCACAAGCAAGAGAGTGATGCTGCTTTGTTTATAACTCACAATTCTAAGCTTTAATTGATACGGCAACCGTTTCTTTGATATACTGCGTATCGACATCGGAATGAAAGAAGGACACTATATACAGCGAGTGATATGTTCGTCAAAAAACTTCACTTGTACAAAATAAACATTGTGACGCCAAGGAAGAATTGCTACACATTTGATTCTACACAAAATCGGATTTTCTCGGAGGTAATAACACTGAATATGCTCTAATTCAAACCAGTAATCAACACGATTGATTCGATAGCAAAAAACAACAACAATCTACTGAAATAGATTCGAGGGTGGTATTGTTTCATAAATGAGACAGAAGCGAATTAATTTTGGCGCCGTAGTAAACGAGGCCACATTCATACTTTTTATAGTCGTTTTGTTACCAGCATTGTGTGTTTTTATAACCTTTATTGCGTTCACTGGCCTTGCGTAGACTTGTGTCGATCACATATTATTTGCTAATGTGACTGAAGGAATAAATAGAAGACACAATCACCCTTTTTTCTCACGTGCAGCAGACAATAGAAATGATCTATTTACCGAAGCAAACATTATTTACTTACACGGAACTAACATTGTCTTCTAATATGAAACATGTTGTTCAAAATAAATAAAAGTTATTGATATGAACTAGTCGTGTTGATAACCATTTCAAATTTTCATATTAAGTTTTATTTTTGAAGGAGACATTTTCGATTATTTCATCAATTTCTGTGTTTTCGACGGCATTAAATGTGAATCAATCTAGATGTTCTGATGTCCAAAGTACTTTATTGGATTTTTTCACTTCCTACAACACAAATAGCACAAACTAGAAATATAATGAGTTCTTTGTATGCGTTCATACACAGCAAATAGTAGACAATCTGTGTTTATTTTCAGCCAAAGATGTATTTGTACAACATCATAAACCTGGAGAGGTTTAACTGTTGCATTATCACAAAGTGCGTGGCTAAATCAAAAAGCAAGAGTGTTCTTAAGATACATATTTAATTTCAGTAGGAGTGCTGGAAGTCTTTTAAAAAACTTAAGATTGATATTTCCTGGGACGTCAACTGAAATTGTCATTAGTTACGTCGGTGTAGTGAATGTTGAATTGAAAGATCCAGCACCGACCTACACGTCAGTTGGGGAGATTTCACTCTCAAAGTATCTCTCTCAGCGGGGTACCGCCGCAGCTGGGACAACTTCTAAGCAACCGAAGTGTGTGGGAGAATACTTTCAGTAAGAGTGTGAGTAGGAGAGAGCATGGGGTAAAGAAAAGGAAGGAAGGCGGTCGGTGGTATTAGGGTCCGGTATTCGCCGGGTATTGATTCGAGAAACTACAAAAAACCACTGACCAGCGTATCAGGACGCTAGAATTCTCCTACAAACAGGGGATAAAACCTACCTAGCTACATACCTAGAATCAAAAATCCACCATTGCGGAGACCTGAACCGTAGGCCCTTCCGGTCAGTGTTGCTGCAGATACTGTGGTAATGAAGGCTCTGAGTTAACTGAGCCAGTTTGTTGTTTTATGTCCAACTCTGAAATAAATTGATAATTCTATATTAATAATTTTATATCATAAATATATTCTTTACCAACGTGTTGCATTATTTAGATAAAATATATTATACCTGAATCATTCAACTAAGCATGAATGTTTATCTTTTATTATCGGAAGCAGTTTCATACGAAACGTCGTATCCCTGAGTTGCGAAGAAAAATGGAAAAGCAAGGCTGAAATGAAAACACATTTACGAAAGCAGCAATTCCGAAACCCGAAGATCCGCTTCCGCGGGCGCCGTCTTCCGGTGGGGGGGGTGGAGGGGCGGGGGGGGGGGCACGGCGGTCGCGTGCACCGGGCGGCGCCGCCGCCGCCGCTACAAACGAGCACTTTGTTTCGCGCGGCCGAGAGCATGGCAGACGGGAGGGAGAAGGAAGGCGCCGGTGGAAGTTGCGGGGGCGATAGTGGTAGGAGACGTGGAGACGGTGACGGTGCTGGGACGGGATTGGTAGGGACGGGAATGGCGGGAAAGGGAATGGCGGGGAAGGGAGTTGCAGGGAAGGGAATAGCGGGGACATGAATGTCGGGTGGGGAATGCCAGGGCCAGTAGTGGCGACTAAGGAAATGGCGGGGATAGTAGTGTTGGTGAGGGGTAGGAGGGGGCTGTGAGGCTCGAGTCGGGGCAGGCCCTCCGATGCAGTGCTTGGGCGCCCATCGATCACCCGGCCCTTCGCCCTCCGGCCGAGTTCCCCTGCCGCCCTCCTTTCCCTTCCCCGCGCCGGCACCTCTCCCCCTCCTTACTGCATCTTCCACTACCCATCCCGGCCCGACAGCCCGTCCTCCTGCCCAAAATCCTTTCAGGAAGCCCTGGGTTTGCATGAGACTGTTCAACAGCATATCTGAGACTCACTTTTCTTACTTTCTATCACGAGCGGTACATAGATTGTGACATGTGTCCATTGTCTCTCTCTCACACACACACACACACACACACACACACACACACACACACACACACACACACACACACACACACACACTGAAAGCAGAGTTCAGGAGAAAATTGCAACAGTTTTGTGAATATTTGGAATATGTTTCGTATCTTCAAATACTAAGATCCTTTCCTTTCTCCGAGATCGCGTTTTCTGATGGAGTACTGCGAGACCTTTTGTGTCGGACTGTTGCATTCAAAATATTCGTTGAACATGAGACGCAAAAAAATCAAAATTACTCAAAAAATCTAACAAATGACAATATGTATATCATTGAATTCCTCCTTTTACGCTCGTCATGATAGACTGAAAAAAATGTATTGTTCTATTTGAAAAAACAAAGTTACCTCAAATATCTCGTAAAACATAAGTTATAAAATATAAATAAATACACTTATCAATTAGCCCCATTCCCTCATGCACTTTCGTGAAAACTGCTTTGCAATAACTTGAACCGTTCAAAAGTTACAGAAGGTGCTAGAGTTGTGACTCATCCTGTATGTATGTGTGTGTGTGAATGTTAATATACATATATATATATATATATATATATATATATATATATATATATATATATATATTAACATTCGCACTATTGACGTCTCTTACATCACAATATGTTTGTGTGCGTACCTGTTTGGCTATCCGCCACGTTTCTTCGCATATTATGAGAATACACATCTTTATATTCGAGTCACATTCATGACCTGTCCTTTGATATTTTCCTTTCATTTTCATACTTTCAATGTTCACGGTTCTGCGCAATATATTTTTTTACATTTCAAAAGAACACGAACATTTTTTACAAAAGATTTGAAACATTGCATTCTAACTACTATTTCATCAGACTTCCGTATTTAGACAAGCCCAAGAATTCTCGTCTCTAGGCGTGTCTATTATTTCGTATTTTCTCGTAACTTTACAGGAAATTTATTTTTTTATTTCCTTTTTACTCCTTAAACATTCAAAATAGTACTTCTACATTTCATATCCCCTACAGTTTCACCTTTTACCGTTTTCTTCAATCTTTCTCCTAGATTCGTTCTTTAATTTCCATTGTTAATTGATTATGATATTTTTTCTCCTCTCTCAATTAATACCATTTCTGTGTTACAATTCGGCTTCCTCTATGCCTATTATGCTACCTTATCGACCGATAGTTCGACTTTCAACCAGGCATGGCAGGCATGATATGTCTTCACTCATTCTCTGAAAAAAATGAATTACATGTTTGATCGTTAATCGTCACTTTTAATGCCTTTCCTCCATGAAACACACTCGTAACTTTATCAGATCCTCCTAATCAACCCTGCTAGTCGCTCAGCCCCCAACGCGCGAGGGTGCGCCCACCGGGGTTGTGCGGCGCCGGGGGCAGGGGTGGGG
Source organism: Teleogryllus occipitalis (assembly GCA_011170035.1). Taxonomy (NCBI): domain Eukaryota; kingdom Metazoa; phylum Arthropoda; class Insecta; order Orthoptera; family Gryllidae; genus Teleogryllus; species Teleogryllus occipitalis. Next base: position 433,378 of record BLKR01000622.1, on the reverse strand, counting down.
GGGATGAGGGAGCGCATCCGCCAGCGGAACCCGCAGCTTCCGGCGGGCGCGGCCTATCTGCGGGCGCGCGGCGGACAATAGCGCGTCATTTCCGGCGGGCGGCCAGGCGCCGCGCCGCATTGTCCGGCGGCGCCCCGGGCAGCGCGCGCCCGCCAAGACGGAGGCACCCGCGACGCCGGCGACGGCTGAGGGGCTGCTGGCCGCGGTGCCGCCTTGCAGCGCCACGCTTCGCCCCGCCCAGCCCCGCCCCTCCCTTCCCCTTCCGCCTCGCATATCCCCGCCACCCCCTGCACCGATCCTCCCCACCCGTCATATCCCCGCCCTCTCCTGCCGCGCCCTGCTCCGCCTCGCCCTGCCAGGCCCCTCCCCACCACGCCCGCCCCGACCCGCCTCGCTCCACCCCCCCCCCGCCATGCCCCGCCACTCACCGCCACGCCCCGCCCCTCCCCACGCGTCATATCCCTGCCCGCTCCCGCCCCTTCCCGTCCCGCCGCGCCCCGCCCGGCAGCGCCCCGACACGCCGCTCCCCGACACGCCACACCCCGACACGCCCCGCCACCCCCGACACGTCCCGCCACCCCCGACACGCCCCGCCACCCCCGACACGCCCCGCCACCCCCGACACGCCCCGCCACCCCCGAAACGCCCCGCCACCCCCGACACGCCCCGCCCTCCCCGCCGTACTCCGCCACTCCCCGCCACGCCACGTCCCTTGGCGCCGAGGCGCTTGCGGGGGAGCCCAGCTGAGCAGCTGCGGCGCGCACCCGGTGAATAAAACACCGTTCGTCGCCCGAGCCGCCGCCGCCGCCGCGGTGGAGGGACTGGGGCACGGAGGGGGAGGGGCTGCGGGTCGCCCGGGAGCGCAACAGGCGGTGGAGGGGTCGGAGCGCAGGTGACGGCGCTAATAGCTGCGACGGCAGGGGAACCGGAGGGAGGGGGTGGAAACACGAAAGGAAAGGATGCACGGGAGATGATGGGCAATTCTGAAGTTAATTCGAAGGTAGACGGCTCGGAATTGCACGTGAATGTTTAATTATCGATATTTGTCCGTTTCCGATCCATGAAATTGCATATCCCCACTAATATTCCTTCCCTGCTTCCACTTTGTATGTGAGAAAATAAGGAATAATATAAAAAATACAGCAAAAATGAGGTGAGTCCAGAAACGAAAATATATAAGGTAATATGACAGTCAAGCAGTTTTTTTCCCTCACTGAACTATTACAACCATCGTCTCTAATCCTACTATAGACAATAACGCGAAGAATTATGAATGACAACATACGTAACAAAAACCGAGTCAGCTTATTGGGGCCATTAGTAGCGCGTACATAAACCTTAAATTGGGCGCACATCAGAAGCATCTGAGAATGTACCTACAGCTCAACAAGTCAAACAGAAGCAAGAAGACTAAAAGACGACAAAGGGTGACACAGGAGGGGCCAAAGACTAGACAGCAGAAGAGTCTCCCTCAACCGGCACCATCACAGAAGGAAAAGCCTCCGACGGCGACGAAGCCTCCTATTTCCACAGCCGCTTCCGACGCCACAGCCGCCGCATAGCCTCCGACGACGTCGCCGCGACCTCCGATGCCGTCGTTATCTCCGTCGCCATCGTCTCCAACGCCATCGCCTCCGACGCCACCTCCTTCTACATAGCCGCCTTCGACGACGATGACGACGACGCGGGCGCCATGTCAGACGCCGCCGCCTCCCACGCCGCCGCCTCCCACGCCGCCGCCTCCCACGCCGCCGCCTCCCACGTCACCGCCATCGACGCCATCGCCTTCCGCACAGCCGCATTCGACGACGACGCCACATCAGACTCCTCCCACGCCGTCGCCTTTGACAACGACGCCTTCCACACACTTCGACGACGACGCCATCTCAGACGCCGCTGCCTCCCACGCCGCCCCCGTCGACGCCACCGCCTTCCACACAGCCGCCTTCGACGCGGCCTCCGCCGCCACCCCCGACGCCGCCGCCTCCCACGCCGCCCTCATCGACGCCACTGACTTCCACACAGCCGCCTTCGACGCCGCCGCCGACGCTGCGGCCGCTTCTCCCACAGACTCCTTCTAACGCCGCCCCCGCCTCCATCTCCACCTTCGGCGAGCACTCCACAATCACCTTCCCCAAGTGTCCGTCGTCTCCGCTGCTCGGAGCTCCTTAGCGCGGCGGCGGCGTATCGACTCTCGATTGCGCGAGCGGCGTGGGGGGGGGGGAAGCGCCCTGGAGCAGAGCGTCGGGCCGCAGCAGTTCGTCCTTATTATCCCGCCCCTTCCCTTCCCGCGCCGCTCCGCCCCCACCGCCAGAAAGTAATTATTCGCAAAAGTAGGTGTGTAATCTTTCTCCATTCGACTGGCGTGGGGCCGCGGCCACCGCCACCGTCGCCCCCACCCCTCCTGCCTCAGCCGCCGCGGCTTTCACGTAAATTACAGGCGCAAGACTTTGCTCGTCCCCGCCTCGCGCCCCTCCCCCCGCCCACCGCGCCTTCTCGGCGCGTTCCGTCGAGCTTCAACCGCAGGCGCCTCGGCGCCCACTGCGAGTCCGTCACCTGGGCAGCCCGCCCCGCCCCGCCCCGCCCCACCCCCGCGGCCCCGCCCCCGCGGCCCCGCCCCTCCCGCCGCCTGCGCGCTCCGTCCATCACGGCGCCGCCGAGTGCGTAGCCGTGTCCGGGACACGAACCCGCGTTAATTGGCTGGCGCGGCCAACGGGAAGTCGGTCCATCGATCCGATCGGCGCGATCAATCCTGCAAGAGGCCGCGTGGAGGCCTCCGACGCACACACGCGCCCGCCCACTCCGCACCCTCCCCGCCCCGCCCACGCCCCGCCCCCGCGCGCCGGGGCCCGCCGCAGTCCGTCACCCCGATCCCCGGCGACGTACAAATCCGGCGAGGGTGGCCCGGGCCGGAGGGCGGGCAGTCGGAGGGGGGGAGGAGATGGGGTGAGGGGATGGGGTGAGGAGGTGGGGGAGGGGACGACGGCGCGAGGTCGCACGCCGCGCTAAAAATAGGGTATCTGTCAGGCGGGTCATCGGAGCCGTATCTGAAAGCATTTTTAAAATTATTTTGGACAAAAAAATCGTTGTGGTGCTTTATGTCCGGCCATACCGTAAATTTTGAATTGGTACAAAAAATAATAAAAAGCCCCGCAAAGAAGCCGGGGACAGGCGGGGGTGTCGGGGGGCGAACACGGGCTGTTCATATCGTGTATTTATGGAGACCCCCAATAACGGGGTGTTATTGCCTTTTAGGCCGAATATTCGCGACCATCGATCCGGGCGAAATGCGCGCCCATTAATTCTCTTTTGTCCTGCGCGGTGGCGCCAGCGGCGGCGGCGGCCGTGGCAGTGGTGGCGGCTGTGGGGGCGCCGGCGGTGCAGGCGGCGCGACCGCAAGTGGACCGTCATTAGGTCGGGGGTGCTGCGACGCAGGGGGAGGGAGCGGGCGTAGGCGGGGGGGGGGGCACGGGGCGATGGCCGCGACCCACGGCGCCGTCACGCCACTCAGCGGACACGTCAGCCGTCGCCCCCGCCGCCGCCCCCGCCGCCCTCGCCCCCGCCGCCGCCGTTCGTTCGTTCGCGAGCGCGCGACCGCGTCGGGCCGCATATCGCGCCTATCGCTCGGTATCGACAGAGACCCCCGTCTCCCCACCCACTCTCCCTCTCTCTCTCCCTCTCTCTTCCTCTCTCTCTTCCTCTCTCTCCCTCTCTCTTCTCCTCTCTCTCCCTCTCTCTTCCACTCTCTTCCTCTCAGCTCCGCTCCACCCTACGCCTCCTCCCGCTTCCCTCCCCCACCCCGCCCCACGCGCTAGCATTCAGGCGCCGCCCGCCCCCGCCCCCTGCGGGCGAGTCGCCGAGAAGAGGCCCTTTGTGACAGCCCCCGCCTCATCGCCCCTCCGCCCCGCTCCGCCCCGCTCCGCCCCGCGCCGGTGTCATTTATAAGCGAACGTGCGAACGAGCGGCGGAGATACGCGCTGCCGCAAGCAGCCGGGCGAGCGGCCGCCGACGGGCAGCGGGCGAATGGGCGGGCGCAGGCAGCGGATGCGCCACGCGGTGCGCGAGGCGGAGAAGGAAGCAAAGAGCGCGCACCAAATGGCAAGCCAGCTGTAATCGTGATCGAAATAGAACCCACCTGTACAAAAATGGTTACTAGGGTCAAATGGAACAGAAATTACCTGGCCATATTATGGCGTGTTGTATTGTGGATGTGAGGACATCGGATGAAGACAAAAATCATCACCAGTAAACAGAGAAACAGCGAAAATGGGTAAATTACAGAAATAACATGGAGTAAGCAAGACATCTGACAGTTTCTGAGAGAACGCCAGTTAAAAATGAGAAATTTAATGTAGGACTATATGATACAGAAATGACCGTCTTAACTAATGAGAAAAAATAGCGGTGCTAAACAGTACATACTTCCTCGCCCTTAATAACGGTAAGTAATATTATTGTACAACAATTTCTATCTATATCTACACATCTCAGTCAATGAGCGCTGCCAACAATGCATTCATGCAGCAATGGGTGCCGCCAACAATGGGCCCGTATTTTCTTATGAGTTCTTGCTAAAAACGACATTCTTGCAATAAATGGAACTGTTTTTCAGTTTGCATTGTTGTGATTTTATGAAAGTTCTTATAAGTTTTTTTAAGGAACACTATTTCTTCTTTAAAATACATAAAATTATTTTTCGCCGTGTCTCCAAGATATTCTAAGTTCACTCTTAAGTTTCATTTTCTTTTAAATGAAGACATACAACCAAACAAAACCATAGTGTCTTCATAATGAATGTCGTCAAACAGAAAATAAACAATTACAGATGGCCCGGAAAGTGGAAAACACGCTAAAACGATTCATTTTTGCTGCCAACTCCCTTTCAAAAACTGTTCCAAATTTGTGCGTTAGCTTTGAACAAGTTATAATTATTTGGCTATTGTTAGCTCTCTTCGTAAAGATCTCATAAATAAATGTAATAATACGTTTTTATAATTGGCCCATGTTAATTGGTTAAATGTATAAATTTCATTCTTATTCCTTAATATTTCCCTCCCTGGCCACGCGTTGGTTCGTGCTACTATAGGAAGTAATCAACGGTACGTTTTTTAGTCGTATTAAAATAGTTTATTTTCTGCACGCGCAACAAATTTAATTAATATAATTACGTAAACCCCTAATTAGTCTAATTTCAATTAAGATTTGGCAATTTGCTGAAAGAAAATACATTTTGTAGCAGAAAGATTGTAGAATAGAGTAAAATGGAATGAATATTGGGATTTTCAATAGTAAATTATAATTAAAATAACATTAATTATTTTTATTTTGAACCATTCCTGTTCTCCGAGAATTTTTCTTGTGGCCCATAGTTGGTGGGACAACTATATACATATATACAGAATGAATCACGCAATTTTAGCACCTCCTGCAGTTTTTGATCCGCAATTATTGCAATGAGGCTTTCATGGAGGTGCATGAGGGTATGGGGCTAATTGATACATGTATTCATTTCTATTTTATCACTAGTATTTTACGAAATATTGAGATAACTTTGTTTTTTTTAATGGAACTGTACAATTTTTTTCATTTATCATGACGAGCGTAAAAATACTAATCCAATGGTATACATATTGTTATATGTTAGATAAACATTTTTTGAGTAATTTTTATTTTTTGCGACTCATGTTTAACGGATATTTTGAACGAAACAGTCTGCCACACAAGGACACGCAGCGCTCCCCCCCTCCTGCTACCGCGCGCTCGGTCACGGAAAGCTGAGCACAAAAAATCAAAATTACTCAACAAAAGCTTATCTAACATATGACGATATCTACATCATTCGATTCGTGTTTTACGCTCATGGTAGACGAGAAAAGATGAATAGTAACATTTGAAAAACAAAGTTCCATCAATTAAAAGTAATCTGTTTAATTAACAAGACTTTCAGAGATCTCATGTCTGTACAGATTGCCCATATATCAGGTAAGTAGGTATCATGTTACCTGTCGAAACACATAAGTAAATGGAAGTAGAATCAATATGATAAACATTTCAGTAGAGGGTAAATTTATAAGCATAGCAGGGCACATCAACGATGGTTTAGAGATATTTATAGATCTACATTATGTGAGTTACAATAGCGTGCCCAAGCAGGAAGTAGTAATAATCGAAGACAAGTAGATTGAAAGATTAAATTATTTAAATATCAATAAAGACTTATATGATACTAGCTAAAATACTCCGCGTTGCTGGGGTATTTATCATAATTATTTATTAGCCAGGAAAAGTAATTCCATCTATTTCCGCCCGGCGGCGTCTGTCTATTCTACGTCTGTCTATTCTTTTCTATTGTATCCCCGCCCCGCCTTGCTCCGCCCCTCTCTGCCTTGCTTCCACCTGGAAATCCCCTATGTTCCTGACTTTCTCACTAAAACATTCATAGTTTCTCTTATTGAGGTTCCCGACCCCCAATTGCACTCACTTTACAATTAACATTATTAAACAAATCTAATCATACAATAAAGTACATTTACTCACGTATATTCTTTTTGTGAAATTTATGTATTATAGCAATACTTTCAATCAATTGCCAAATTGTAATACTTTTTCATATTTGTTTCTTCTCGCGTATTTATAAAGAAAATTTTGAAATTTCTCTTTTAGTTCAATTATACTTCTTGCTCTCGAGTAGTTAAACAATCAATCCTTCACGACCCAAAATCACGCTTTCATTCTCCACTATAATAAATAACTTTCTTACCAAAAGTCGTCCATTTGTCACAGTTTCAGCATAACACGTAAATAATTCACTCTGTCTTCACTCTCGCTCGTTGAACTTACAAATATGTAATAATCATGCTCAATTTATTACCACTAATCCAGTAACTATTTTATTCAGAACACGTGTGCATTCACACCTTTTTACGACAACATGAAGCACATCCGTCAGCAAAATGATTTTTTCAATAATTTCATGTTTCTTCTACACATAATAAATTATCGCCTAGAAACAATTAAAACCAATATCCAAGTTACTTATACTACATATAAAGTAAAAAAACTGATATTATTTTAAATATGAATATTCCAGATTAGACAATTGAAAGTAAAAAACAAACAGTTCTCTTCAAGGCCATTATAATATATGATCTTTGGTCTTTCCTATAGACCCGCAATTCTGTGCATGTATGAACTCAATAGTAGATCTCAGTTATCTTCTGTTGGAGCGCAGCTAAACAATTGCAGGTGGATACTCTCTTGAATCTGTGATGTAACTCTAGGCGAAAAAAGTCCAGAAAAGTAATTATTTTGTAAATATATTAAGGTTTATAATTGTACATCAGTCTATAGTACTCCAGACCTTTAATGAAAGCTAACTCAAAAGGTTCAATCTGTGTTGGTTCAGATATTTCAGAGATTATCGCGCTGAAAGTCAATGATCTTATGTCTTTATATATTACTAGAGATTAATATAAATAGAAGTAGAGGTCATTCGTGGGTATTTCACAAATTAGTAGGACAATATCTCGGCTATTTGACACAGTATTTCGTGCAAAATTATATGAAAACTATTCACATTTTCGAAAAACTGAACATGAACTTATTTCAAGATGTTTTCAAGGAATAGATTTGACTATGGAAAAAAATCTCTATCTTAAAAATTGTAGTTGTAGGAAGACGCTGAAAACTTTGGATTTTTGCAATTGTCAACAAATCAGGAATTTCATTGGAACTTGCCTCATTCTCAAGCGTTCTTTACGACAACCAAATTTAATCAACAAATTTGGAGCCATCTTTTTTAAACGCCCGAGGGGCTTCATGTAAAGTACCGTCTAAATTTAAAATCTCGGTTTCAAATTCCAAGTAATGTGACATCAGCCAGATTGAATGGGAAATATCAATTTTGGAGAAGATCGGCTGAACGGTTTAGGCGGTAGAGTTAACCACACAGGGACATTTTTGCTGTCAATCGATTTTTCGGTATCAAGGACACTCAAAACATGTATTCTGACTACAGAACGTGTTATAGGAAGTAATTTACTGGGAATAAGGACAATATTTATTCACTTTTTCGTTATCAGGGCCTGGCAATAAGAGTTTTGGGGTCGAAATGTCGTCTTTTTTCTGCATCATTACAAAACTTTTTCTATTCTCTATAAGCGGTAAGAAAGTAAAATATTACTACAGGGGAGGAGGTACACTATATTATAGGAATTCAATTTTTTGAAAAAAATGTATATTTGCATTAAAAAGCAATGACATTTTAAGAATACTATTGCATTCGATTGATATCGAGATCATCTGGACCTAAATGTTTAGGCTTTAAAGTTTCCTATTACAGGCACCTTAAGTAGATCTTAAAAAGTAGTTAATATAAATAATATTAACTACTTTTAAGATAAGATAAATTGTTAAATTTTTTAAATAATTGTTCACTTTAAATAAATTTCTCATAAAAATTTTATTTGAGTTGTAATTGTCTTATTAAAAACATATGAGCGTAAAATGAAACAAGAAATACAGAAAATAACGTAAATGATAACAGAGTTACGTTTTTTTTTCGAACCATTTCATACGAAGAAAATTATCTTTATACACTAACGAGTGAATTTTGAATATCCCATCATTTAAGACAGTTAAAAATTCCGAAAAGGAGTTATTATTTATTTTGAACGAATTATTTCATTATTCGACGTACTGGAGTTTTTAACTAAAAAAAATAATGTAATGTAAAAACTAAAAATGTGATAAGTTGATTTCATTTTGGCATGAAATGTGTTCATTGTGTTTTGACTATGTACGTCAATGCAGTAAAATCAACATACGTCTAAACATCCAAGGTAAAATTAAAAGTCAAAAGATGATTTTGAATTTACGAAAACTAATTGCAACTGCATCTTTAGGCATTATTATATAAAAAATTAAGAAACAAAAACAAATGTGACAGACAAGTTTTGGAAATGTCCTTGAGTATTCAATAACACAAGAAGTGATCATAAATAGTAATTTAATGAGTTCACAAAATAAAGTAATCCACACGTACCGAATACTTGCATATACTATATCGTTTGTTTTCATTACTGACCCGAAAAAGAAAAGAAAATATGCAGAAATATAGTAACAGAAAAATCGATGTTATCAGATTAGATAAACGTCATTTTTTACAATGTAAATTAAAACATTATTTATTATACAATAGAATACATGGAAACGTTGAAGATTCGATATATGTTCATCAATGAATCTCTGTAAAATAAAGAATGGAAAAAAGGTCGGAAGGAAAATTAAACATATACTCGTACGCTATATAACAAAATATTGAATTCGTTCATACGAGAGATAACAAATGGAGTTAGGTTCCGAGTAGAGACGAGGGCGACGTATATAGCTTTCAAATTAGAGGTCTGCATTTTCATCAGCGTGTTTCACACTCATAACATTAATTTCGAAGTTCCAAATTAGAGAACATCCAATTGATAAACGCAATTAGTTCACCGATGTTAGCACGCCTCAGAAATACGACACCTGTGCTACGCAATTAATATAATGCTGCAACTGCATTCAAATACAATCCGCAAGCAGTAACGTGACATTTCTCATATGTACTGTCGAAATTGTAAATTGAATAAGTTTGAAATTAACTTTTAGCATATATGTCCTGTTACAGCAGAACATGAGTTCATTTGATGCGTTATTACACAATCTGCAGACATGTCATTCTGAGAAACTGAGGCATAACCATTATAATAATATCAACTGATCAACTGGGTTGTATCTAAAATGATTTTCTTTAATATACATATTATGATACATATAAACATTGCACGTGAAACAATCCGTATGTAATATTGGTACAGTGTAAACATCCAGCACTATATCTCGGTGCATAAACGCACCAGAAATATTCGTCGTCGCTAAAAGAACTCACGCTTGAATTGAATGTTCGTGAGAAAAGAGAAAAAAGTCATGAGAGCCTCAGAAGATTCATACAGACAGAAAATAATGCCTACAGCTTTGAAGCAAAAGCACACAGTGCGAGATCTCGTGAAATGATCAGAGTGCTCCTGAAAGTATTGAAAAGTCTGAAAGGAAAATCAAGAAGTGGCGGCACAAACCACAAGAGACGGCGCGCCAGAGCGGGCACAACATTTCTCTCGCAGACCGTCGCGCCGCGCCACTAAACGGAGCGACGGCAGCGACACGGAAGCGCGCCTCGATACAGCTCCCGCGCGGCCGTCAGAGTCAACCGCGCGTAAAAACTGCCACTCGGCATCGTCAGGCGGAGGCCAGCGGCGCGCAGGGCACTCGGGGAACTCGAGACGTTGTTCACGACTCCGGCTTGCCGCCCCGCCCCGCCCCGCTCCGCCCCTACTCATCCGCCCCTACCCATCCGCCCCTACCCATCCGCCCCTACCCATCCGCCCCTACCCATCCGCCCCTACCCATCCGCCCCTACCCATCCGCCCCTACCCGCCCCGCCCCGCCACGCTACGTTCCACCCGCCCCTCCACGACCCGGATTATTTGAATTATCAGGGAAACACTAAGTCAATGCATGAAAAACTGGTTGAATTTAAATTTTTCAAAACAAACACAAAAAATTAAAGTTAAAAGCAATTTGTTTGCGTAAGGAAGGTATTTCTGTGTGTCAATTCATTTTCACTGCTGTGGAGAATGATTTTAATAGAGGGAAAAAATGGAAAAATAATAAAAATTTAACTGCTGTAAGCTGTATTTTCCCACTTAAACGTATATAAAGAGAATTTCCGATGTACTTAGAGAATATCAAATAAAAATAAAATAAAACAATGCAATTGATATTTGAGGCAAATGTTCAGTATAGTTTTATTTAATATTATAGACAGATATTCTTGGAACAATTCACAACCCTTCCATAAAAAACTTTAAGTAATTATACAATCTTCTTTGAGTTTGCTTTTTGTTTTACCTGGTAGTTACAAAAACATTAGAAAAGGATTTTACTCTTGAGAAAGCTATATAAAGTTATTCATGCAAACATCCAAAATCGGATAAGTGTCTTTGCAATGTTTGAAATTGAAATGGCAATGAAATGCAGTATCGAGAGGCACCAAACCAGCAAAAATGTAATGAGTCCACCCTGTAGATCACGCTGTGAGGAAGGTTGTTTGAGACCTTTGGCCCCAAATTTCCAAGTTTGAACACCCTAGAACGCGTCCTGGAGAACGGAGTTCTATAACTGTACACATTTCAACGAAGCAGCCCGAGTGTTGCATGTTGCATTTTGCATGAATATTTTGATACTTTTTTTTAAACAAATCCGTCATATTTCTATAGATAGAGTGCAATTCGTAAAGTCTACATGAAATCCTTTTTTTTAGAGATCTCAATTATAAAGAATGATTGCGTGTGAGAGGCAAAATGCTCATCTGCACTACTGAAATAATACAGGAGAGAACAATTTCCATTTGAGATAATACCGTAGCCCGATATTGTTTAAAACTTAAAAGCGAATACAAACACAAATTTCTACTAATTGTGATTAGTTATATACAGCTTAAAATTATTTTAAGGAATTTCATTAAATGCAACCAATTGGTTTAGAAAACTCTTTTGGAGGGAATTATGAAATAGTTGGGTAATATGACAGAGGAGGTAAAAATATAAAGAACGAAAAATTATTTAATACTTATTTTAAATTCCGTCCTTTAATTGAATTAAATGTGAAAACGATTAGATGATTTCGCTTTTCAAAAATAAGATGTGGAAATGAGGAGTAATGCATATAAAAACCGAGTAATCTTGATTAATATAACGATATTATATTTTATTATAATATTTTTCTATTCATTTTCGTTTTCTTTCCGCCGGTATCAAGAATTCTAATTTGTAAAATATTTATTCCAAGAAAAATAGCGGTTGTTGCTTGTTGCCACCCATTATTGTACCGTTGATTGATTGAAAAGAAAAGGGTATGTGTTTGGGTAAATATATAACTGTAAAATAAGTTGGTAAATAAATAAAAGGGAGAGAGTGAGCACAAGGGGAGGGGAATACCACAATACTGGATGCAAATATTATTATTATGACACACTTTCGTAATTTGTCGGTTTTCACAACAAAAAATTTCCATAATAATCACACACATTTTCAATTCTTAATATCAATTTTTCCCCATTTCCCTCTAATGATCGGACTGTGTATTATACTTACAATTTATTTACCTTTCTTTTCCCTACATAACATCACCAACATATCTTCATTTGATAATCCGCGTTTAAATACCTCATGCTTTAACTTTCTCGTTACTTCCTTGGCACTTGTTCAGCCCTTCTGTCCTAAAGAAACAGGCTGCTGGATTCCTGGACAGATTCTTCATTTCAAGTATCAATTCCCATTCTAAATCCACCAACACGAATCCATCAACGCCTCCTCTACTTCCATCTCTTCCGCCAACACCATCAATCGCCCCACCACCACTTCCGTTGCAGATTCGCACTCGGAACTGCCACGCCCCCATGGTGCCAAGGGGCCCCACATCCGCCCGTGGGCCTCCACTTCCACGCTAAGACCGTCATAATCCTCGGCGCAGCGGGGCGGGCGGGCGCTCCTTTCTCCCATCTTCTCGAGGATGAAGCGGAGCGGAGCGGGGCGGGGCGGGGAGGGGAGGGGCGGGGTCAGGTGCCCCGGCCGGCCGCGCAAACGTTTGTCTTGCGCGGATGGCTGTTTGACTTGCCCTTGATATATAAATGAATGGCGAAATACAATTCCCCAGTTTTATTTGACTTGCTCTGCGTTCGACGGCGCTCAGTGCGTGGCGACGGGGCGGGGCGGGGAGCGGAGAGGCGGAGAGGGGGAGGGGCGGGGCGGAGCGGGCGCGAGGCGCCGCGCCAGAGGGCACCGTGCCGGAGACAACGCCGTACATCTGGCAGCTCGGGGGTAAGCTCCAAGGCTCATCCCCACGCCCGCCCCGCCCGGCCCCGCCCCGCCCCGCCCCGCCCCGCCCCGCCCCCGCCCCCGCCGCCTCACCAGCGCCCGCGCGTGCGGCTCAGACGCACCGCCGCGCCTTCATTTATTCCGCGCCGCGAGCTGCTCGGGCGGGGATTTGGCGCCCAACGTGGAGCGCGGGCGAGCGGGCGGGGGTGCAGGCGGCGGTGCGGGCGGCGGCGCGGGCGGAGGCGCTGGTGCAACGAGCGGGCGGGCGAAAGGGCGGGGAAGGAGAGCGCGAGAAAGGCGGAGGAGGATGATTGAGGGGAACTGGGTGCAGCAGACAGAATGGGTTGCCCAGGAACGAAAAGGGTGATGGTAATTTAAGAATGGCTCGAAACGAATACACTCCAAGAGCGGAATGTGCATAACAGCAGATAATTGGGCAAGGTGGAATTTGAGGAGCTAGGAATGGTGTGAAAGAAGGTGAGGAGTATTAAGCGAGCGAGGCAGGATTTGATTGATTGGTGTTTCCGGGCGTGTTAACGGCTAAGATGGCTAGACCAGTAAGTGTAGTGAACGTTTTTCTCTCGTGATATGTCCCATACCTTCCACCGCTTCATGTCAAGATCCGGTGCAAAAGTCAACATTTTTTCGCCGTCTTCCTACAACAACAGTTATGAAGATAGAGATGTTTCCGGTAGTGAAATGTATTCCTTTAAGATAGATTTGAAATAAGGTCATGTAAATTTTTCCAAACTGAGTACTTTTCGTGTAATTTTGCATGAAAATATGGGCGAGAAAGTACGTGTTGCTTTAGCACCACTAGTTTTTTTAAACAATTGTTTTCTTAAAAGCATCACATTTTTAAAATTAAATTTGAACCTTAGATAGCGTAAAGGACACTTAAGAGAATGATGCATATCTCATTATCGTTAAAATTCGTTTTTTCAAAAATTAATTTAAATTAATTTAAAAATATTTTGAGTTCTTTCTACAACTTCAATTGAATGATTAAAAACACGAACAGTATAAGTGACATTTAAATTCTAAGAAAACTGATTATTTAATTCAATATTACAGTAAAGTAATGGTGCTTCATATCATCATTAATATCACGAAACTACATCGACACTGAAATAAAACTTAATATAATCACGCTATTGTCAGAATTAATAAAATATCACTTATATCGTTCTGGTTTTCACCAATTCAATTATGAATATACATTTTTTTCTTAATGAAAACATTACTAAGGGCGATAAAGAGTGTGCTGTTTTAGCACCACTTGTTTCAATATTGACCTGTGTAATGCAAGGCAGGACATACGCAATAGAACGCAATAGAACGCACTATCAAATAATAGAAAAGGCAACCTACGAAGTTTAAAAAATTCTACTTTACACATTTTATGAATTGATTTTACATTCATTTCTAAACTAGACAAGAGTAGTGTTACAAAATCATACACAACCTGTACTATAACGGGAAAATTATTTTGAAAGCGTTGAAAAAATCAATGTTTACAGTTGAACACTATTCACTCAAGTAAAAAGCTCATGTAAGTAAATAGTTAAAAATGGAAGTAAAAATTAACGTCTTAACAATAAATGCATATTTTTTCAAAAGCGGCTGATGTGCGACTTTCCAAGTGAGCATGTCTATTCGGTTGAAAGGCAGATTTGGAACAGAAATGATAATGAAGAAAAATCAAGTATTTAACCCTTTGATGCAGGTCTTTTAAGCCCAGTCCCTCTTTCATTTTCTTAATTTTCAAAAACGATTAAATCTTGAGGAACAGTCATCGTAGTATTCTCCTATCCTCTTTTATCTAACGTTCTGTACGTGTTTTCCGACGTCATGACATTTTTTCACAATAATAAACGAGTAACGGTTTTTATAAAATTGCCGCACTTCACTGAAACAGGGGTTTTCCGACCTCACTGGCGCGCCAGAAGAAGCGTCTATGTAAACATATTAATTGAAAGAATTCAATTACTTTCATATCACTTCAGCTTTGTGAAAAGTTATGAAGATTTTTCTTAATAGCCGCGGGGGCGAAGGAATACCATGTCCTTCCAACAATCTCGGTGTCTGTTTTTACTTTATTGTTTGGCGCCTTTATCTATCTAAAGGCTGATAGGCCGTCAAGCGTCTACTAGTAGTTGGAAGCATCTTCTAGGAATTTTTTCGGACGACTAGGAATATTTCAAGCTTCGAATGTCCGCGCCGAACAAGGTGCAACGCAAGAGCTGAACCGAGACGCCACCGGCGCGTGTGGAGAGCGCGAGTGAGGGCGTTGGTAGGGGGGTGGGGTTGGTGGTGGGCAGGGTCACGCGCGGGCGGCGCGCAATCAAATAAAAACAGCGCGCGGAACGAGCGGAGGGCTCGGGGCGGCAACAGCGGCGGCGGCCGCGGCACGCTGGCTGGCTGCGGCATCAGCGATTGACATTTCACGAGCCGTCGAACGCGCGCCCAGCCGAACGCGCTCGCCGCCCCGGGGTCCCGCCCGCGCCCGCGCCCCGCCCACGCCCCTTCGCCGCCGCCGCTGGCGCGTCGCTCGCGTCGCTGGCGCCGGCGCCCGCCCCGCCGCCATTTGATTTTATAATTACCCCGCCGACCGCGGCGCCGGCGCGCGCGCGCGGCCCTGTTGACGCAGCCTGCCGCGCGCAGCCGCGCTGTTCCAACATTTGCCTTCAGATTAATCTCATAAATGGAGGAGGGATGTCGTATTTACAATTAATATTTTTCCCCGGTGCCCGGCGGCGAAGGGCAGCGGCGGGGCCGGGCCGGGGCTGGGGCGGGGACGAGGGCAAG
This sequence comes from Teleogryllus occipitalis, assembly GCA_011170035.1. Classification (NCBI taxonomy): domain Eukaryota; kingdom Metazoa; phylum Arthropoda; class Insecta; order Orthoptera; family Gryllidae; genus Teleogryllus; species Teleogryllus occipitalis. The sequence continues at coordinate 417,656 of BLKR01000622.1, read as the reverse complement.
TCGTCCCCGCGCCGCCCCCGCCCGCGCGGCGAGTCGTGTCGCGCCGCGTCGGCGACGACGCCTAATTCCAAATGTATATACATTCACTTATTCATACGGAGGCGGCGGGACGGGCCGTCCCGGGGGCACTAAATAATGCATGCGCATTAAAACTTAAGAGGGCGCGGCGGCGGGCGGCGCTGCCCCGAGCGTCGCGGATTGATACAAATTACGCAGCGGCGCCGGCGGCGTGGGCGGCGGAGCGCAAGCGACGCGGGGGCGGGGCGGGGCGGGGCGGGCCGCCGCCGGGACGATCGTCTTGCGTGGCGCTCCCGGGTAATCCGGGCCAGCCCGGCGCGGCGGGCAGGGCGAGGCCGGCGTGAGCGCGACGGGCGCGCCGTGCGGAGTCTGCACCGCCCCGCTAATTATATCTCCGCCCCCGTCGCAGCCGCCGACGCCACCCAGCCGCCGCCGCAGCCGGAGCTGCACGCGCGGCATTTGTCAGCAGGCGGTGGCGGCCGAGTTGCCGAGGCGGTGACGGTGGTGCTGGAGGGGACGGGAGTGGTACAAGGCAAGCCCGCCAGCACCCGAGGTGGTGGCTACGATGGGAATGTAGTTGGAAGGAGTTCGCCACAGAGTAAATGCAGGAGAAGTGGGGTTGGTAAAATATGTGTTGGAACGGGAAAGTGGTAACGACAGGGGTACGGCATGGCGATGGCCGGCCGGATCACGGGACGCGGCTCCAGCGAGGCGATGGGGAGACGGACGGAGGGGCGGGGCGGTGCGGGGCCCTGGCGTGAGGTCGTGCACAGTGACAACGGGGACGGCGAGAGGGGGCGTGGGCGGAGGGAACTATGCGGCGGAATGCACGCGGCCCGCAGCCTCACCTCGCCTCCAGCCGCATAAATCCAGCCCCCGCAATCTGTATGCGACGCGGACCGCGGCGGGGGCGGGGCTGGGGCTGGGCGCCGCCTCCGACGCCGACGGTGTCGCGCCCCGCCGCCGCCGCCGGCAGCGACGTCGCTCGCGCGCCGCTTCTGGGAGCGGAGTGGGGGTGGGCAGCGCGTAGGCCCACTGAGGATCGCACTAGTCTAAGTGATTCTACTGAACGTATGCATATTCTGAATGCGCCGATGGTGTTCGCGAAGGAATTTGATAAATGAAAAAACGAAGCTCTTTGAAAGAAAACAAAGACTATTTAAATATAAAATAAAAAATAGCGAAAAAAGAACTACATTTCGCACATCTTTGCCCTGGTATCTTTAGTTTAAAATACTCGAAGATATACAAATCGCATACGTATATACGTATATATATATATATATATATATATATATATATATATATATATATATATATATATGCGATTTGTCAGTATCAAATGAATGTATGTAACTCCTTTTCTTTCCAAAGTCTACTTATCATATTTTTACATTTCTGCAATGCAAAAGCTCTTCATACCAATATTGATTACTATTATACCATAAGAAAAAATTCAATGTATACATTCTACTTTTGATCTCGCAATTATTTGTGAATTATGTATTGGAAATAATGTATAAAGTAGAGAATTCTGAAAAAAAAGCACTTATAAAGTCTTCTTTTTTGAAAACAATAAAATAATCTATCTCTTAATGTGAAACGAATAAACAGAAATAAAATAAATTTCAGCAAAAGTTCCTAAATAACGTGGTCTGAAAAAGAGGTTTTTATTTTTAAATACTTTTTTTAACATTTAAAAAAATGAATGTCGCGTTTGTAACGGATATTAACTTACCTATAAATGTTTAAAATTTAATTAAGTCGCACTTGAAAAAATACTACAATATGTTTCCAAGAAACTGTGAATAAATGACAGTTTGTTCCAATAAATTAGGAAGCATCATCAATAAATTTTTACCACTTTTCATACTTCCACTAAACCATTGCTTTTCATTTCCTCGGAGAGCCATCGTTTAAATTGAAATTAACCGTTGACGAGAAACAATTGACTAAAATTTATGACATGTTTCAGAGTTGTAATGTAAACTATTCGTTGTAATGAAAGCTCTGTGTTTAAAATAATGGAAGAGATGGTCTATCAACGTTTTCATGCCTCATAAGCAATTGTATAATAAATGAAACATAATAATGAAATTATAAAAATATTTTAACCTAATAGATTTGAAGTTTTATTTCTTATTGAAAGGATCTTCTCACTTTTGAAAAGAACATCAAATCCATTTGTTCTCACATTACTACAGTAATAAATTGAATACTTATAGTTGCACAACTTATCCCACGTTCTTTAATGTTTTCTAAAATTAATTACATTCAAAACTTTAGTGCATTAGAATCTTTAAAAGAGATACTACATTAGATTATGAAAATAAATCAGCTCGTATCAAATAAAATGAATTTGTAAATTCGACGAAGTATCACATTTGGAATTAAGTGATTGAAGGGACGTTTTACACAAAACATTTACACAAGTTGAGTGTGAACTAAATGCATCAAATGACATTAAAAATGTATCGTATCTGGAGAGCAATTCCAAAATTATTGCTGAGATTAAGATTGCTAGGATTACTAAGTTTCTCCGAGAGATTAATTGTAGAATACGCTAGTAACAACGAAATATACAATTACGCAAACAATTTTGTAATAAATATTTCTTCTTTCTTCAAACGATATCTTAATTTTAAAATAATTTATAGTTGTACTAACTTATGTATTGAACCAACACATTTCTTAATGTTTTTAGTAAAGTAAAATTAAATCATACATATGATACAAAATATTCGCCAAAATGTGCAACTGAATCTATCTAGCCAACAGAAAGATTGCGCTAGTTCTTCTTACCTTGCTGCGTAATTACACTGTCAATTAATAATAATTCCTTCCATCCCATACTTCCCTTTCAATAGCCTATCTGTTCAGCAGCCAAAATGTGTTGGTCGACTAAATGACTGTACATTCTTGAAGAGTTGTGGGAATTCTGATTTGGTGTTGTTGACGTTCTTATCAGAAGAAATAAAAGTCGTCCGATCGTCCGATGACGGCAAGGCCGTCGAAAGCCGGCTATCTTAATAAAGCTAGTATGTTGAGGAAGATGACCTCTTTTATTTCTTCCATTCTTGAAGAGACTATGGAAGTAAAATTTAAAATAGTTTTGGCAGGCAAGTGATCAGTCGATAATTTCTTGGCTGGGATCTATCACCAGCTTTGGGCACCATATACGTTCTGCCTGTCAACAAGTACTTTGAGAATATAGTTGGATCTAGCAAAACTTCATTGAACAGCCGAGTCAGGCATGAGTGCGTGGCAGTGAAATACTTCCACCATACATTTTGGATACCATCTGGATTGGGCGACTTCCAATTCAATGTTCTCTGTTCTGCTGTTTTGATATCAGCAAGGGAATATCAGAGGGAGGCATCTCGGCGATGTTACAAGTTTCTATTTTCTCCTGCAGCCAGTAGGCTCCTTCATCGTGTTGCTTTGGTTTAGCCCAGATATCAGTCCAATACTGAACCAGGGATTCGCTACTCGGAAATTGCCCTTGATGGTTTTCATTGTCATTCTGCAGCTGTCTATAAACTTTCTTACGGTCGAAAGCGAAGGCTGACTGTTGTTGGCGTCTCTTTGCTGCTTCATCATAACGCCGAATTCTCGCATCGAATGTAGCTATTCTGGTTCAGACGTTCCTCTTCATCTTTCACCCTCTTATCCAGATCTTTAAGATTCATTCTTTAGCAATTAATCGTATCCCTTTTCTCACTTTCTTAAGTATTTTTCCTTTCCATCCGAAGTACGCTGACAGATGGTTGATTCCCTTCCTGGATTTATTAATTTTGGAAATTATTATTTTCTTACGTGTTGGTATGAATTCGTTCTTAGAGCTGGAATATTTGGATATTCTTCCATCTTCCTGTGTAGTTTTTGTGCCCAAAACAGAGCAAACTGCCAAAGCGGCACAGTGCACTGCGTCAGACAGTTCTTCCAACGAAATCATTTGCAATAATGTATTTTCAACTATGGAATTAATTTCTTTACAGGCAGCGTAAAACATCGCACTCCCAGTGATCTTAGGTATACGAGGTCTTTTCTGCAGTTGGATACCTTCGTACATAATACGGTATTTATGGTAGCTTTCCTGTATTTCATTGATGAGATGTTCATTTTGAATTGGACTCGCTTGATTTTCAGCTACATGTCAAATAGTATTTCTTCTTCATGATCCTCGCTACGGAATGGAGTCTCTGATGGTGTGTAACTTTGCAATGGCATAGTTATTTGTTATTTAAGTCTACTCAATTCGGTATCTGAAAATACACGTCGCCTTTGAATAGAATTTAACTGACTGCGAACTCGTTCCTCATTCAGTGTGCTGTCTGGATACATTCTTTTCCATTCCGCGTGCATCCTTACTCTAAACCCTTCATACTCCGTTTCCACTTTCGTGCTAATATAGTATGCATGCATTATGGAGATATTCATCTCTTTTGTCCACCTCATGCGTTGGCTAGTTTGCCTTGATATGGCGCAGGATCCTGTAAGTGGGGACCTCAAGCCACTCCGGCCTTCAGCTGATGAAGCTGCTGTCTCTGCGGTAGCCATGGCGCCGCGCCTAGACTGTTGATCTGCACTAGGTTCACCTTTATCCACTGGCACAGGTAGCTCATTTGACACAGTTGGCTCGGTGCCAGAACCTACTGCGCGGTCTTGCGAGGACCGATTGCCAGTGACTCTATTCCTTAAAAACCTGCTCATCTTCTCCCGTTTCCCGGTAATAAATACCATTCAAAGAATCTCTGGTACGACGGGTAATAAAATTAATGAGACAGACGAAATAAATTGGAAGAGGCATAAGTGAAGAAAATGGGGAAATAAAAAATTAACCCCAAACATCAAACAAACAAAAAAGAGATTACAGAATGCAAAGAGAAGAGTTTTATTTTAAGCAGAAAAAAGCATGGAGGCGTGGAATGAAAAACACGTTTCGGATTTTTCGTAATCTAATCTGGATTTGTTCAAGCAGAAAATTACAAACTAAAAATTATTAATTAAAGACAAACAGGAAATAACGTATACACAAAAAATAAGCCCTTGAAAGACACTACAAGGAAATCACAACGAGAAACGAGCCAACAAAAGTGTAAAATCGAGAAACTGACCCGGGAAAAAGCGAAACGGCCAAAATCAGAGTTCCTAGCAGAATCGGCGAGCAAGCACGAGGAGAGAACGCGAAATAAAGAGGAAAATCAAGAGGGAGAGAACAATGAAAACGCAAAAAACAAGATCGAATGAAGATATTATGAAATCTTGAAGAGAAACAAAAAAAAAACAAGAAACACTCGACGCGAAAACGCCAAGGTAGAAACGTGGACGCGAAAAGTAGCAAAGTGGCGAGAAAATTGTGAGAGCGCGGTGAGGGCAGGATTGGAGTGGAAAAGCGAGACGGCGAACCACGATAACACAAGAAGCAAAGAGCAAATCAAGAAACTACGTGTACTTTCGAAGAGAAACGAGAAAAACAGACGCGAAAAGTTGCAGAGAAAACTGCCGTTTAAGAGCACAGGGAGAGCAGGGTCGGAGTGAAAAAGCGAGATAGAGAGAACAATGATAACACGAGAAGCAAAGAGCAAAAGAAGTAACTACGTGTACTTTCAAAGGGAAACGAAACAACGAGAAACACTGCCGCGTAAAGTAGGAATGTAGCGAGAAAAGTGTCGTGTAAGAGGGCGGTGAGGGCAGGATCGGAGTGGAAGAACGAGAGGGAATGAGGGAGGTGAGGAAGAGGCCGGCAGGGGCGCGGGGCACGTCGGCGCACGAGAGCGCAGGGCGGCCGGAGGAGCACTTGGTCGCGGCGCGGTCCGAGGGCACGTCCGCGCGCTCACTCCGTCGCACCTCCCCGCTACACGCCCTGCGGCCCTGCTTCGACCCCGGCCTCTGCCCCTCGGCCCCGGCCCCCCGGCCCTAGCCCCCTCCCCGGCTCTAGCCCCCCCGGCCCCAGCCCCACAGCACCGGCCCCCGGCCCCACGGCCCCGGCTCCCGGCCCCTTGACCCCGGCCCCCCGGCCACCCGCCCCCCGGCACCGGTCCCCCGGCCCCCCGGCACCGACCCCCGGCCCCCCGGCACCGGCCCCCTGGCCCCGGTCCCACGGCCCCGGCTCCCCGTCCCCCCGGCGCCCTGGCCACCCCCCAGGCACCGGTCCCCCGGCCCCGACCCCCGGCCCCGGCTCCCCGGCACCGGCCCCCCAGCGCCCCGGCCTGGCGCGGACGCCGGAGTTCAAATTTAGGGGAGCATACGCAAAGTCTAAAATATATGTAGCGAAACTTTCAGTTCTCTTGTCTACATTTTAGTCACATTCTTTAGTTAGTCAAAAGCTAAAAAAAGGTCATTAGAAGGTAACTCTATTTATTTCCTTTCTATTCACTGTTATTGTGCTTTTATTTTCTTTTATTTCTTCTTGTTTCCTGTCTTTTGATTGTTTTTCACACCACTTCTGACTCCTTTCGTTCACGTGTCAACTATAACTTTGCTCAAGGAAGACGCGGATTTGTACAGCTCATCTGAATTCACGTCTGCTTACGTTCCATTATTCTTTAGGTCTATATATGTATAGGAATATATAAAGACACCAGGACGTTGCGATGCAGCGTGAAAATCTCTTAAAATACTGACCCAAAATCGATGAAACTTGTGCTAGCTTCCTTTGAAGGTAAGGTGTGCTGTAAACTATGGTTTACAACCATAAACCTTAATATATCCCAAAATAATTACTTTTCTGGACTCTTTTCACCTTCTTCACTCTATTTATAAAAGTAACTTGGACATTGATTGGGCACGAATGTATTAAGTATACAAGAGACAAGTATGAAATGATTGGAAAAAGGCCTTTCGCTGATGGATGTTTCATATTGGCGTAAAAAGATTCGAATATACACGTATGTTTTACATGAAGTAGTAATTGGTTTAGTTGCAATACATAAGTGTGATTATTACGTATTTACGAGTTCCCGAGTGAAAGTGAAACGTTATGAATGATTTACGTGTTATCCTGAAACTGTGACAGATGAAGTTTTTGAAGGGAAGTGTTTTATTATTGTGGAGAAAGCTTACCTTTGGGTGGTGAAGGAATGATTATTTAAATTGATGATAGTAAGGTTGGCAAGAAGAAATATAATTGAAGTAAAAGAGTAATGATAAATGGAAGAAATTGAATGTGTCCCAACACTGTCTTTTAAAGTTTGTGGAAAATAGAACAAAAGCGGTTTTCAGATAACAGAAAAACTTTGGTCAAGCCGCGATCCACTGTGTGGTTTTGGATTTTTGAAGATATTGTAACTGTCTAAGTGGTTAATTCCACAATTTATCAAGGGCCCTAAAACGCGTACTCAAATTCAATTAAAAGCACTTTATTTATATTTATATTTCAGTTATCTCGGCGTGGAGCTAAAGATTAATTTAAAACTTTTCTTCATAAATACTGCGAAGAAAAAATATGGAAAAGAATATGTTTTACAATATGGGTCATTCCAACTAAAATCGGCCGACATTTTATCGACCCTCTCCAAATTACCTGAAAACACTCATACTTCTTCATTTTCGTCTAAAAATAAGTAGAAATGTGCTCATTTGGTTTAATTCATTGTATTTTCGTTTATATTTCACATAAAACATTTAGCTGTTTTTGCCCTATTTCACAGAGCACTAAGAAACAAAATTGTATTTAACTTGTAAAATTAATACAAACCATAGATATTTCAATAATTTCGAATGTATATGTGCATAAACATTTGTTATAACTCATTGCTAGTGATTTTTGGATTGACCATGCTGAAATATGGGGTCAAAGGTCAAAAATCTCGGTTTTTCTTTAAACATTTATTCTCAAAATACGCCATCTCCGATTTTGCTGAAATTTTGGGAAATTAAAGCTAGGGGGTCATACTTTAACATATAAAAAAATCCCAGATGTTTTTTTGTATTTTCTTAAATTATCCTGATTTGAAGTTGATATTCCATATTTTCTATTTCGCGTTTTAAGAGAACTTGATATGTAAAGGTACTAAGGACATAATTATTTACCTAATGTTATACTATTTGAAATTATATATTCATAAAGTTTCTAATCGTGTAATTAATTACTTGTTCATTACTCAGTGGCTGCTCTCCCATAAGGTCACATGGTCACGTGCCCTCCCACTTGTAAAAGAAACTATTAAAAGTGGATTGAAATGCATGACATTTTATCGCGCAAAACTTCTAGACAATTTACGATAAGGTATTCACGGTCGATATCAGTGCCATCTACACGTAGTAGATTGCACTGTGTACATCGATATTTCACAGCGACGACTAACGAGGTAGTTGTGGCAACAGGGCGAAGTCCACGAGCGTCTTGTGACCAGCTCCCTCCCGTTCAGCCAAAGTTTTCCCCATAGTGCGAGGAAAAAAGGGAGGGGGTAATGCTTCCTTATGGCCATTCTGGGGCACAAGATTTTTGTGACTGCCACTGCAAGCGCCACTTATCAGATGTACAAACAGCACTCCTAGTGTCAGAGAAGTGAAATGCGTGAATCATCTCAGCTGGGAATCCCCGATTAATCTGTAGTTTTTTTGAGCGTGTGTGCTGGTATGTGCTGTGCATTTGTTGTTTTAAATTGAATTGTTTTTTCATTCATGTGTTTTGCATGTTGCATTGATTTTCTAGCGTATTTCTGATTGAAAACAGTGATTTGCAGTGATTCAGATTAAAAACTTGTGACGAGTGCTGTGAATCCTGCGTTCAGTTCTAAAAAGTGGTTGGAAAGTAAGTTGACTTTTGACATTCGTTTAAAAATAATAGATAATACCCTAATTTTTGTTAAATGCAATGAAATATTTTTAGATCACATTGGTCATGGATTTGTCGAGTTGTTCGTTGAAGGATTCGTCTTTTAAATGTTCAGAAGACGGAAAGTTAAAACCAGCCCAGGCTTTTTCAGAAAAACAGCTGAGTTTGATTCAACGTCGGAGTCAATCTACTCAAACAATTGAGGGGATATGTTTGAATCATGAAATGGCTTTACTCATATTTTATGAAAACAAACAAACGAAATGTTGTGATCCGTTAAAGAATCACAAAAAGTCGATAAAGTCAGGCTTATGGACCATCACTGAAGAATTCGATGAATCTTTTTCTCCGACATATCCTGTACTTATTGAAGGAAGGAAGCTGTGTTCTAATTGCCGAACGTATATATAAAAACTGTGATCAGGCAGTCGCTTCTCAGATGTCCAATTTGTCCAGCTCTGAAGAAAGTTCACAAGAATCTCCTGCTTTTGGTACACCCCCTCAGATGTTATTGGACCAAATTAATGACAGTTTAGCTGTGATGAACATTGAAAAAAATCGCAAAAAATTCTTTGGCAACAAAATCATACAGGATTAAAAAATTGGATGAAATTATGAAGTTCTATGAAGCATCATTCGACAAAATTTTAATCTCTGGAAAATCTGATCAGCTTGAAGGTAAATTATTTTTTTAATGAAAAATATATTATTTTTTAAAATTAAATCATTAAATTGTAGTGTTTAAAATTTAAAAAATTATAACTATATAATATTACGTTTACAGATGCACCGGATATAATGGACTATGCAACGGCTGGAGAAGAGATGATCGCTCAATTGAAACACAAGTTGCAGTCATGTGTTTCTAATAAAGATAAAATTAGTTTTGTCCGTTTTGCCATCTTCCTGGAGCATATTTAAAATCACCAAAGAATTCAACGTTTCAAAACATCTTGTTAAGAAAACCAAAGTTTTAGTTGCAGAACAAGGTATACTCTGTTCGCCAAAACCAAAGCCAAGGTATGAGACACCTGAAGAAACCGTAATTCGAGTAATTAACTTTTATCTCGATCCTGAAATTTCGCGAGAAATGCCCGGACGCAAAGATTATAAGAGTGTGCTTGTCGATGGAAAGCGAGAGCACAGGCAGAAGAGACTCGTTTTAGGAAATTTAAAAGAAATTTTTGAAGTCTTCAGGGAACAATTTCCAAACGATAAAATTTCGTTTTCCAAGTTTGCAGAACTTCGACCAAAACAATGTGTACTTGCTGGTTCCTCAGGTACACACACAGTATGTGTGTGCTGCATTCACGAAAATTTCAATTTAATGTTGACTGGAGCCGCCTTGTTGCCCATGGAATTCAAAACAAACACACTGGAGAAATTTTCAGATGTATTAAGTGCCATCAAATGTACACCACCAACCGATTCCTGCCACGAAAGACTCTGCAGTGATTGTTCGGATTTCACGGATTTCAAGGATATGATACTTGACAAGCTTGAGTCGGATGATATTGAGAATATCACCTTCACTCAATGGATAAATGTTGATCGCTGTTCACTGGATACTATAATAAAACCAGTTAACCAATTTGTAGACGTCCTGATGGAGAAATTGGAACAACTTTCGCCCCATCATCATATTTCAAAACAACAAGCTGATTACTTTCGACAAGTAAAAACAAAAGCTGACATTGGAGAAATTATTATAGTTGCCGACTTTTCGGAAAATTATTCCTTCGTGCTCCAAAACAGCATTCAAGGAGTTCATTGGAATAATACACAAGCGACAATCCATCCATTTTGCTGCTATATCGGAGGCAAAGAATCTGAACTTTTGAGTTACGTCATCATCTCAGACGATTTGGAACACAATACTGCAGCCGTCAATTATTTTCAAAAGTTGTTGATCAATTTTTTGAAACATAAAATTCCTGATTTGAAAAAAGTCATATACTTTTCTGATGGAGCCACAGCACAATACAAAAATAAGTACAATATTTTGAATTTAAGTTTACACGAGGATGATTTTGGCGTACCAGCAGAATGGCATTACTTTGCTACATCACATGGGAAAGGCCCAAGTGATGGACTGGGAGGAACCATCAAACGACTTGCAGCACGAGCGAGTTTGCAGTTACCACCTGGAGAACAACTTCAAACTCCTTTTCAATTGTTCGAGTGGGCTCAGCAAAACATTTCAGGAATGAACATTGGATTTGCACCGAAAGATGCAATTGCCGCACACAGAAGCAAGCTGAGCAACAGATTTAAAAGTGCGTTACCGATCAAGGGCATCCGAGGATTCCATTCTTGTATACCACAACCAAATGGCTTTGTCGAAATGAAGATTCATTCACATCACGCTGACGCAATTTTATTCAACGTTACCGAAATGTACAACTGGGCAAAACTTCAGTCTGAAGCTGAACCAATGTCTACAAGGTATATAATATTAAAAAAATGATATATTATATAAGTTTTTTTTTAATTTATCTATTTCTGTAATATTTCATTTTTTCTTCTTTAGATCCAGTACCAAAGGCTTTTCGCAACCAAAGACTGAAGCTACAAAACGACGAAAAACTAACGAATTCTGAAATGATCTCAAAAGCAAAGTATAAAAAACACATTTTCAGTTTTTTCGAATGTTAAAATATTAGGTTTTCCGTGTATTTTAATCCTTTAAATTAATACATAAATTAAAAAACATGGATTTCACAGAAATAGTATCATTTTGTATCTTTTGACCTAAGAAAGATCCATATGGATTTGAATAAAACAAGTGGCGCCACCTATAATAAGTATGAAAAAGTAATTAATTACACGATTAGAAACTTTATGAATATATAATTTCAAATAGTATAACATTAGGTAAATAATTATGTCCTTAGTACCTTTACATATCAAGTTCTCTTAAAACGCGAAATAGAAAATATGGAATATCAACTTCAAATCAGGATAATTTAAGAAAATACAAAAAAAATCTGGGATTTTTTATATGTTAAAGTATGACCCCCTAGCTTTAATTTCCCAAAATTTCAGCAAAATCGGAGATGGCGTATTTTGAGAATAAATGTTTAAAGAAAAACCGAGATTTTTGACCTTTGACCCCATATTTCAGCATGGTCAATCCAAAAATCACTAGCAATGAGTTATAACAAATGTTTATGCACATATACATTCGAAATTATTGAAATATCTATGGTTTGTATTAATTTTACAAGTTAAATACAATTTTGTTTCTTAGTGCTCTGTGAAATAGGGCAAAAACAGCTAAATGTTTTATGTGAAATATAAACGAAAATACAATGAATTAAACCAAATGAGCACATTTCTACTTATTTTTAGACGAAAATGAAGAAGTATGAGTGTTTTCAGGTAATTTGGAGAGGGTCGATAAAATGTCGGCCGAGTTTGCCGAACGGACCTATATACAACTTTTCATATTGGATTTCAAATCAACTAGGCACAATGTTTCTCGTCCCATTATAAAACGATACTTTACGAGTGAAGTTTTGACCAACAGTTCAGATTGTGGAGTGATTTGTTGTCTAAAATTCACAAACAGTCGCTGAGTTCCCTTTAAGACATCTAAATCGGTAATGCTATGCCGGCCAAAAAAGACTTATGTCCATTCGCCTTAGAAATTAATTGATAATTTCTCAGATTCTGTTATTCAAAATAACCGAGGTCGAATTTTAATTACTTAGCCATGTTAGTGTTCACCTTACTGACCACACTAACCTTAGAGAGTGAATATTACTCTTGCGTTGAAAAATACCTCGTTTACTTTCTCGATCATCAAATTTCGTAGATTACTCCAAAACATATGACGGAGCTAAGAATCTAAGTGACCTGCGAAAAAGATAAGCGACCGATTAAGGCGGGAGAGGTACGAAAGGGATATGTTCTTAAAGACAAGGCACAGAAGGGACATCTTTCACTCCAGGTATTCACTCATTCATCTCGAGATGGTAATTCTTCAACCGTCCAAATGAAGCCTTGAATGCCAAAACTATTAATTCTTCCTGTGATACATCAGAAATCATGGAAACAGACATGTAATTTTACATACAATCACCTGCGTCGATATAATTAACTGCAATTGCGCGACGATCATTCACTCCTGAAACGCTGAATTTAACCATTCGTTATTTATTATACGTTCTATTGAATTGTGTTCTATCTGTAATGTTCTATAAATGTTTATTTTCTCTCTAGTAATTACTCCATCACATTAGTTCTCTTTGGGAATCCTAAAAAAAATTAAGTTTATTCTGAAATGTTATATCTGATCTACTTATTTCTCCAATTATGTTCATTTCTTTTACATGTGCACTGACTCCCAAATCAATGTATTTCGTTTTTTAATGGATTATTTTTGTAAATTTTGTTTGATACAATGACAACGTGTCGTGTACCACACTTCCTCTTCGCCCAATTGTATTTTTAGAATTTCATGTACCATTATCATTAACTTCTGATGCGCTTTCATTGCAAAATGTTTGCATTCATTTTATTTTTATTTTCTGACTGTAGAGTAGAGAGAACGTTATGTAATGCTGCACGAAAAAAAGCGAATTTTCGACAGAAAAACTCTTTTTACAGGGCCCTGCTAACGATAAATCCAGTTCCTAAATCTAGAAAAAATCCTCTACCATGTGATGTAGCCATCCATGGTTTATGGGTCCATGATACCGAAAAATCGAATGATGACAAAACGTCTAACTGACCGTCCGTCTATGAACAACGCTTGAGGCGAGACCGTTCAGCCGATTTTCTCCAAAATTGATATTCCCCAATAGATCTAACTGATATCGCGCTTGAATTTGAAATTTATATTTTAATTTTTTTTGAGGGTGGTACTTAACTTGAAGCTCCTGAGAGATTTTCAAACATTTTAAAAAATGGCCCCATCGGTTTTGATTAAATTTTGTTGTGGGATAGTGTGAAGGACGTTTAAGAGAAAGGTATCCTCTTAGTTGAAATGCCTGATTTTTCAAAAATTGCAAAAGTTTAAAATTCTTTCGGAGTCTTCCTACAATTAAAATATTAAAGATAGAGATTTTTTCTCTTAATGAAATTTGTTCCTAAAAGATAGCTTTTGAATTAAATTCATGAACAATTTTTCGAAAATTTGAGAACTTTTCACGTAATTTCGCGACAAAATACGAGCAAGAAAGTTTGTGATGTTGTAGCACCATTAGTTAATTTTCAAGTGCATGAGTGAGCAAGTGAGTATTGATTCCAAGCGGGTAAACTTCTAGGCTATTAGTTCGGTTGATTGATTGATTGAGATTCTGGGTGCGTCAACTACTATGGCCATTAGTCCCGTATATGTAGTGGGTGTTTTTGCTTGAGAGGTGGCAGTAGTCATCCCCCGCTGGATGGCGAAATCCGGCACCGACGTACTGTCGTCTAGCGCGGTTTTCGCTAACCAGGTATCTCCCACCAGCGGGTTATTTTTAATTTTTTTGTTACACATTTTCACTGATCCGAACTGCTATTTTCATCAGCCTTGCAAGTTAGGGAAGTAGATAGGAGATAGATCCACAGAGATAGAGATAGAGACAGAAAGAACGGTAAAGGGAGATGAGAGAAAAGAGGGAGAATAAATAAATAGAGAGAAGAGAGAAAGAAAGAGCGAAAAAGAAAAAGTGAAGAAAGAAAGGGAAAGAATGAGGGAGCAATAATGATTAAGAAAGAGTGAAGAAAGTAAGATTAAGAACGAGAGAGCAAGAAAGAAACCGACCGCGCTTTCAGTCGAACGAGAGATCTCTTGAAAGCAGCCTAACGATGACCGTGCTGCACGACTGGCTTCCGGCGACGTCAGCCAGTGATGCACGGTCGATTTAATGGCCGTAGACACGAAGGAAAATACTTCTTCAACGTCTGTTAATTTTTCAGAGCTCAATTCAAAGCAAAATTGTTACCACTGCTTGACTCCGAAACATTCCAATTATTTATAGTTACGATCATAATTCATCTTGATCAATAAGGAGCTTAATCGTACAATAATTTGAATGATAAACTGTATTCTCTGACGTGTGGAGTCAAAGTGTTCAAACTAATACAATATTTCAAAAAAGTCATGTACGTTATGTAAGCAGTATGCATATTCAGAAATTTATATTGTGACCATCCGTTTTGCCGAGGTCTCGGAAAACGGAGCACATCAATATTCAAGAATAAGATAAGCTGTTTGAACGCGCACCAACGCGCATGAATACAATCCGAAAATGGAAACTACGAACTATATCCGTAAGAGAGCGTCTCGGTAGAGTATGCGACACCGGTAGTCGGGAGAAAGAAAGCTTTCTTTGCTGAAGTAACAGCTGGAGAGTGAGGACCTACCGATCACGAGAAGGCGGCACCTCGTACTGCTACGGACTTCAGGACTGCATCTACGATAAAAACTCTTCAAGACATTCGAGGAGGTAATTATCATATTACAATGCATTAAAACAATTCATCAGGAAAAGGATGAAAGTATAAGTGACGCATTTAAAATCTTTGTAAGAGAGAGGAGTGTGAATAGCATGAAACTAACGAGGCCATTCATTTCTTTCCTTTGCAGTTTTTTTTTATTTTTATATTTATTCTTCTTATACAATAGACTCAGTTGTCGTATTGTAGATTCTTTTAAATATGGAATTAAAAGCTAGTTACATTCTATAAAAGAATACGAAAAGAGCATCAACGGAAAACGAGACGGAGGCCACATCGTGAGTTGAACAACGGTACTGGAAAGGGGCGACCGTGCGGTTCTGCAGAGGGGCGGCTTTGCTCCCGACCGAGCTGCAAGGACAAGGACATCGAGCGATTGGAAGAGTCGACGCCGCAGATTTCTCTACGCCGTGAGAAGACACAGTAAGGTCGTGCCAACTTGAACAATTTGTAGATATTAGAAGGAATAATTTGTTTCGGAAAGAAAGTATTAGTACAGGTTCTTTATACCGATATTCTGTGAAAAATAGAATCAATCTTTTCTTTCAAGAAAAACTTAGCTAATTGTAAAGTTGCAACTAGGAAATTTACGACTGGAATGATTAGGCAAAGTTTTAAGTATTCTTTGAAATTGATTTAAATGAGAGAAAGGAAACAGTGTAGTTAATTATTAAGAGTGTAAGTTGTTTTCTTTTTTTCAGCAAGACAAAATTCTTGTATATGTAAAGTGTTTTATGTTCATTTACTGTAACAGCAATTTAATTAGAATATACTTAAGTAAGTGGAAAGTGATTCGACTTGAGTTTCTGTGTAAGTGCATTCAATCCACAACGGCCCACATGACCCTGATCCCCGCTATTCTAATTGTATTTTTTTATTTTGCGCCCACCTTGAAAACCCATTCTGAGCTAGCCGGCGGAGGGGTGGGTCGCAACTGGCGCCCATAAGCGGGGCTCGATTATTGGATGCATTTACCAAAACTCGATTTGAGAAAAACTGAGACCAAAATTTGGTGGAACCAAAATTTCTAGTACAATTGAATCACAATTCACTAAGATTGCTGAACAGGTTACAGAGAACAAAAAAGGTGTTGTGTAAAAGTGTGTTTTTTCTGGAGTGTTTTTCAAAAAGGGTATTATATGAAAGTGTTATCTGTTCGAGATAGTGTTTGGTATTTGTGTGTGTAATAATTTGTAAAAAGTGTATTGTGTCTGGGAAAGAGGATTGATTGATTCTAGGCAGTTAATACAGTCAAAATGGCAGATAAATATAACGCGGCTAGGAATTTAACTACCGTTGAAGGATCGTCTGGGGATTCAGATAGCGATAGGGAAGTGGGAGGACAAGCTCCAAGTACCATGATCGCGAAAGAAACGGTAGAAGTAGAACAAGGAACGTCAGGAGAAACTAGCATGACCTCGCCGACGGAATCACAGCAAACGCCAACACGAGATCCGGATGAGGAACAACGAAACCTCGACAGGGCAAATTTAATGATGCAACGATTAATAGGACAATTCATGCAGCAATTAGATACGAGGTTAGGAATGCAGAATGAAAAGACAGAGGAAAATATAAAGAAATTAGGGACTAACTTAGAAACAAAATTAGAAGAAAATAACTCGGCAATAAATGCATTAGAAACTAAATTAGAGGAGAACAAGAATGCATTAGAAACTAAATTAGAGGAGAATAACTCGGCAATAAATGCTTTAGAAACTAAATTAGAGGAGAACAAGAATGCCTTAGAAACAAAATTAGAAGAAAATAATAGGAAGTTAGAAGAGAATTTAAAAATAAAATTCACTGAATTAGCAGAACAGTGGAAGGTCGAATTTAAGAATGAGATTCAACAAGAATTAGGGCAGGAACACGAGAAGTTAGAAGAAAAATTCACGGAACTGGGTCATGAATTAGAAGAGAAGATTGATCAAGTTACGAAAGGATTTGAAAATAGGATCGAAATGCAATCAGATCTTATAACCACCGTGTCCGACAGGCAGACTGAGATAGAACAAGGTGTAGAGAAGTTTCAAAAATTAGTTACTGAACAAGTTAAGGTTCAAGCTAGTAAATTAGATAGTGGAATAAAAGCTCTTTCGGAACAAGATGTGGTTCTACAACACCAAATTACAGCATGTACGAATGACGTTGTAGAATTGAAAAATCAAATTGAAAATTTACCATCGAGTGGAGGAAGCGTTCCGCACACGTATTTTTCATTACCGTGTACTCCTAAATTTAGTGCAGCGGGAGATGAAAATCCATGCGTATTTATGAGGCAGGTGGATAATTTCTTTTCTTTAAATTATGTTCCGGACAATAAGAAAACTCACATAGTCTATCAGATGATGCAGGGTAATGCACGAATATGGGCAGATAGTTTAGGAGAATTACCAAAAACTATGACAGAATTTAAAGAAAAATTTTACTCAAGATACTGGAACAATGAAACTCAAATTAATTTCAAAGTTAATGTAATGTATGGTACGTGGAAGAAAGGTACGATGTCCATGCAAGAATATGCAGAGGAGAAGTTAGCTTGTTTCAAATTATGTACTCCGACGATCCCGGATGACGAAATTGTCTGTTTGTTAACACGTCATTTTCCGTCAGCTACACAAAATTTGCTTAAGAATCTCTTGCCAATGTCCACGGAAAAGTTAATAACGCAGCTGGGATTGTATGATGCGACTTTCGTGTACAATGAGAGGTTACAGAGAGCAAGGGCAAATGTTAGTGGGCCGGTAGAAAGCCAAGACAGCAGGCAGCAGCAACATTATGTAAGCAAATCAGAGAAAAGAGGAACTTACAAATCGAAACAGCACGTAGAAGAACAGACCTATGCTAGACAAGATAGGACGCCGTCTAAAGATAGGAATAGAAAAAATTCTATTGATAGAGGAGTTTTCCAAAACAGAAATACTGAACCCAGTACATCTCGCGGACATGAGTCGGAAAATTAGAAAGGTTTGTTTCGACACGCCATCCCGCCGCAAACCTAATAGAAGAATCTAGGGAAGAAAAGGTGGCGATATTATCGACCGAATTAATCACTGCAAATTCGTTCGAGTGTGCAAGGAAATTCTAATCTTAATGAAAATCAGAAGAAACAATTAATTGAAGTATTACTTAGGAATCAGAAGGTGTTTTGCAAAAACAAGAATCCAGTAAAAGATTTTCAATTCGAAATAGAACTAACAGATAAAACACCATTCACGGGTTACCAATATGTCATTCCAGAAAAACATAAGGAGGAGGTGGATAAGCTCATTGCTAAAATGGTTAAAGATGATATTATCATGAAGTCCAAAACCTCTTATCTAAGTCCGATAGTGCTCGTAGAAAAGAGTAATGGGAAGATAAGGTTGTGTTTAGATGCAAGACGATTGAATCAAGTTACCCTACCGTACAGAGACAGACCGTTGCGTGTAGAGGATTTAACTAATCAATTATCCGGCATCAAGTGGTTGAGTTCAACCGACTTCACTGCATCGTACTGGCAAATAGCGATAGCACCTGAATGTAGACAATATACAGGATTTATTCACCGGGGAATTTCGTATGTTTTCAAAAGAATGCCATTTGGACTCAAGAACAGTGCATCTGCTCTTGTGCAATGTTTAGACAATATCATTGACAGAGAGATGTCTAGCGATGCTTTTATCTATATTGATGACGTGCTCGTGTATTCGAAGACATTTGAAGAACACATGAACAAGCTAGATATTTTGCTGAAACGTCTCATTGAAAATAATTTACAGTTGAATTTGGAAAAAAGTAATTTTTGCACTAAACAAGTTAAATTCCTGGGGTATGATTTGACAGTCAACGGAGTCAAGATGAACTTGGAGAAAATGCAAGAAATAGATAAGATTGCACCGCCTAAAAACACGAAACAACTCAAAAGTTTATTAGGTTGCGTGAACTATTACTCAAGGTTTATTCCGAATTTCGCCATGCACACTGCAATATTTCTTCAGTTGTTGCGAAAGCACACTAGATGGAAGTGGACTGAGCATCATGAAAGAGCTTTCAACAATTTAAAAGCAATGTTTCATGAATCATGTATGATAGCATATCCCGATTTCACTAAGCCATTCATATTGCAGACCGACAGTAGCAATCTTGGAATGGGTGCCATACTATTCCAAGAAATTAATAACCAAGAGAAGATAATAGCAATAGTGAGTCGTGTTTTGAAAGAATGTGAGACTCGTTACACGGCCACAGAGAAGGAAGCGAATGCTATTGTATGGTCAATACACCGATTGAGAGAGTATCTTGTAGGAAGATCATTCATTATTAGAACGGATCATAAAGCCTTAGTTTTTCTAAAAAGATGTCATCCAAATAACGATCGACTACTGAGGTGGATAATATGGTTACAACAATTTTCTTTCAAGGTAGAATACTGCCCAGGCAGATGTAACTTGTTGCCCGATTTGCTTAGTAGGAATGTCAATGCCGAACACAATTCAATGCCTAACACTTTGTTCCCGGCTTCTCCAATTCAGTTAAATATAATGAGCATGCCAGGTTTAACTTGGGAAAACATCGCAAGATTTCAAGATGCCGATGCCATAATGGAAAAGATGAAAAGATTTTGCAGAGGAGAACTCGAACCTACGGATCCAGATGTACGACGGTGGACGGCTGACCCATTGAAATGGAAATTGGTAGATCAAGTTTTGCTCATAAGGGTGCAACAACAGCCATCGCTTTATCGAATCTGGATACCGCAAGTCTTAACAACCGGGATCATCTGGTTCGTGCATACCTCTTTAGCACATTTTGGGGCCGAAAAAGTAGACCAAGCAATTAAGGAAGTTTGTCATTGGAAAGGGAGAAAAAAACAAGTGGATAACGAGGTTGCCAAATGTGTACTGTGTCAGAAAACCAAGTACCCGAATCGACATTATTCGGGCGCAATGCATGCTATAATACCTTCAAAAGAAAATGAGCTAGTTGCCATAGACTTATATGGTCCTTTACCGAAGGCCAAATATGGATATAAACATATTTTTGTATGCATCGATGTGTTTTCTAAGTTGACCCAAGTATACCCTGTGAATAGAGCGAACACTAAAAATTGCCTGCACCAACTTAATAAGTTTTTTCAATTTGCTGGTCCATATGCCAAGGTGCTGACAGATCATGGTGCCCAATTCACTAGTGAATCCTGGTTACAGGCCATGCAACATATGAATGTCAAACATATATGTTCCAGCATTAGACACCCACAGTCAAACCCTTCAGAAAGAGTAATGAAGGAACTGTCGAGGCTATTTCGAGTCTACGTGTCGAGGCAACATAGCGAGTGGTCGCTACTAATTCCACATATAAATAAATGGTTAAACCAAATCCACCATGAGTCAATTGGAATGACCCCATATGAGGCCCATTTCAAACGAAAACCAGAGCATCCATTACAAACCCTTATGAAACCAGAAATAGAGCACCAAAATCTAGCCAATGAAGAAATACTTAGAAAGCTAAGAAAAGCGGCAGATAAAAGAAAATCACAAGCTACCGGAAAAACTTACGAATTCCAAGAAGGGCAGAAGGTATTATTAAGGGTTCCGAAAAGTTCTGATTTGATACATAAGCAGTATCATAAATTTTTTAGATTGTTTGAGGGACCGTACTCAATTGCTCACAAACAAAATCCCAATGTAGCAGTGTTAATAGATGAAAGCGGGAATACAATTGGAAAGTATAATTTCCATAGTTTACGACCTTTTAAAGAATAGAATAAATGTCAAGAGAAAGAATAAAAGAAGAAAGACGAAAAAAGAAGGAGAATAAGAAAGAAGAAGAAGAAGAAGAAGGAAGAAACAAGATAGATCGACATTCCAGAATCAAGACAGAAGAAAGGAAGAGCATCAAGTTTGGTTAAAAGATTTTTTCGGCATATGAAATCAAATCCCACAAAATCTTTTTTTCCGAAAGAAGGGGTTATGTGACCATCCGTTTTGCCGAGGTCTCGGAAAACGGAGCACATCAATATTCAAGAATAAGATAAGCTGTTTGAACGCGCGCCAACGCGCATGAATACAATCCGAAAATGGAAACTACGAACTATATCCGTAAGAGGAGCGTCTAGGTAGTGTATGCGACACCGAGAGTCGGGAGAAAGAAAGCTTTCTTTTCTGAAGTAACAGCTGGAGAGTGAGGACCTACCGATCACGAGAAGGCGGCACCTCGTACTGCTACGGACTTCAGGACTGCATCTACGATAAAAACTCTTCAAGACATTCGAGGAGGTAATTATCATATTACAATGCATTAAAACAATTCATCAGGAAAAGGATGAAAGTATAAGTGACGCATTTAAAATCTTTGTAAGAGAGAGGAGTGTGAATAGCATGAAACTAACGAGGCCATTCATTTCTTTTCTTTGCAGTTTTTTTTATTTTTATATTTATTCTTCTTATACAATAGACTCAGTTGTCGTATTGTAGATTCTTTTAAATATGGAATTAAAAGCTAGTTACATTCTATAAAAGAATACGAAAAGAGTATCAACGGAAAACGAGACGGAGGCCACATCGTGAGTTGAACAACGGTACTGGAAAGGGGCGACCGTTCGGTTCTGCAGAGGGGCGGCTTTGCTCCCGACCGAGCTGCAAGGACAAGGACATCGAGCGATTGGAAGAGTCGACGCCGCAGATTTCTCTGCGCCGTGAGAAGACACAGTAAGGTCGTGCCAACTTGAACAATTTGTAGATATTAGAAGGAATAATTTGTTTCGGAAAGAAAGTATTAGTACAGGTTCTTTATACCGATATTCTGTGAAAAATAGAATCAATCTTTTCTTTCAAGAAAAACTTAGCTAATTGTAAAGTTGCAACTAGGAAATTTACGACTGGAATGATTAGGCAAAGTTTTAAGTATTCTTTGAAATTGATTTAAATGAGAGAAAGGAAACAGTGTAGTTAATTATTAAGAGTGTAAGTTGTTTTCTTTTTTTCAGCAAGACAAAATTCTTGTATATGTAAAGTGTTTTATGTTCATTTACTGTAACAGCAATTTAATTAGAATATACTTAAGTAAGTGGAAAGTGATTCGACTTGAGTTTCTGTGTAAGTGCATTCAATCCACAACGGCCCACATGACCCTGATCCCCGCTATTCTAATTGTATTTTTTTATTTTGCGCCCACCTTGAAAACCCATTCTGAGCTAGCCGGCGGAGGGGTGGGTCGCAATATATATATATATATATATATATATATATATATATATATATATATACTAATTAAATACTTCCTCCTAAATAACTAACTCTATATGATTATATAACTCCTGAAAGACTCTATGAAATAAGTGCCGGCAAAATTACTAATATTTTTCAAACATTGATCATAATCTGTTTTGAAGAACTGATTTTTGAAAACGGTTGTCAGATAATAAAAAAAAGTCTATAATCAGTATTGTACCTTTTCAATGTTAATTTTTTGTTCTTTAAGGAAAATACGACCAGCACCACTCAAAAATTTCTTTCCTACATACGAGGGTAAAATTAAAAATTGGAGCCGTTTTCGAGAAAAACAATTTATAAATTGTCCATGTTTCACGGACAATTATTCAAAAACTACTTACATTATAAAAAAATGAACATGATCTAATTTAATGTCCGGCTTTTGTTGAACACTCTTCAATAAAAAGAAAGTATCTTCATTATTGTAGCCGTACGATGACATCAAAACGATTATACTTTTGAAATTTTCGAAAATTCAGGGATTTCATCGAAAATGAGACCTGCACGAATCTCTTAAAAGTGTATTACGCTGTTCGAGAACAAAATTTAATCAAAAATTTTGACCTTTTTTTAAAATGTTGAAAATGTTTCATGGGCTTCGTGTAAAATATCCCCCAATATTAAAATATCGGTTTCAAATTCAAAAGGCGGCGGCATCACCCAGATTGATTGAGGAATATAATTTTTGGTGAAAATCCTGCTTACGGTTGAGCCGCTAGCATAATTCACACACAGTCTGACAGGCGTTTTGCCGTCAGTCAATTTTTCGGTATGAAAGACCCACATAACTTGGATTGTGACTACACAACGAATTAGATGAAGTCATTTACTATACATAGGGACACCGTTTTGTTACCAGAGCCAACAGTACTAGTTTTTCTTTCGAAAAAGTTCGCAATTTTTCGCGCAGCATTACAATCCTTACTCTGTACTGCATAAAAAGTAGAGAGAAAGTAAAAATTTGGAGCCATTGTGAGAAAGTTTGGAAAATACTACCTAGGCTTCATGGAAAGTACACCCCAAAAGTTAAATTACCCGTTTCAAATCAATAGGTCCGCGACAACAGCCAGGTCCATCGGCGAATATCAGTGTTGGTTTAAAATCCTCCCTGCATACGGTTTACCTACTACGGTTTACCTTCACAGACGGACTGATAAAAGAACGAACAGACGGACAAACAGATGGACTGACAGACTATTACCGTAATCCAATTTTTCAGTATCAAGGTTCACAAAACGTGGATTCTGACTGCACAACGAGTTAGAGGAAGTTATTTTCTGCATATAGGATCTAGAATTCTCCACTTTTTCGGTATCAGAGAACCACAAAACGAGTTTTTTTGTCAAAAATTGTTTTTGGCTGCAGAATTACAATACTTTGTCTATTTAATGCGTAAGCGGTAAGCGAGATACCAAAGAAATGTTGATGGGAAGTCAGCAAAATACCATCTATAGCAGAGGAAATAAAGTTTATTTGGAAGTTGGATAAAGTCAGAGTTATCCCGTTGTGATTCTCAGCTATGGTCGTTGAACCGAAGAGTTTACTTGATATTATTAATAAACTTGGAATTGAGGGAAGGCTGTAAGTTAAAATTATAATATTGCTGTCAACAGCAAATATAGTCAGAAGTATTTAAAACTCAATGGTTTAGCACTTGCCTGTATTATCGCACACTACATCATACCTGATGTTACCAGAGGGAATGAAATTATTAATATAAATAAATTCTTAAGAAGTTCAGGAAGACACTTACTAAATGCTCCTTCTTTCTAATTCTAAACTTCCGTCAAGTACAGTTTGGCATATTCAGCCAGAACGTCTCATGCCAATCTGAAGGGGCATGTTTGAAAGAATATAAACCAGGTGCTCACAAAAAAGGGACCATGGCTACCAAGTAACTCTTTGAGACAGCAGTTGAAGTCAACTACATGCTCAACCGGATGACCACAATTGCTTTTCTTATTGTTATATAAACATGTTGTAGACAGGATTCGGTTCAAAAAGTGGTCAAACTGAAATATATTCAACTACATTACTGGAGATACGTAAAAACGACGAAGATTATCAGAATATTACTACTGAATAATGTTTATATTAGCAAAATTAATTATACTCGCTAAGGAAGTAATATTTATCCAACATACATTTCCTACCATTCGTTTCCTACAATGTGTAAAATGTAGAAATAAATTTAATAGATTAAACGAAAGATAACTTGTTTCAAACGAATGCAGATTTCCCTGAGACTATCATTATTATTAGACATAATAGCTATTTACGATATGAGTGGTAAAAGTGACATTCTATTTTGTGAGAAGAAAAGGCTTCAAGACGAGGCCGATATGTCTTGTGGTTCAATCCTTTGACCAAAATAAAATCACGTGTGTCATACTCTATTTTAGAAAGCCTCACTGACTTTCATTTCATTTTTACCCAAGAATATAAATTACATAATGATACATTAAGGACAGTAGGAACTGAAGCGGACAGATGAAATTATTTTGTTTCCTTTGTTGCATTGACAGATTTGTCTGAACACACACTCTCACTCTTTCTTAGCTAAAAATATTTTCTTCAAATAATGTAGCCAAGCGTTCTACTTGCAGTAAAAATTCGGCGAAAAAGATGCCTGGCGCATTATCGCAAACCGGAAGTCGGCTGACATCAACCCTTGACCGTTTTTGTCTCTTGAGGAAGACAATATCTAAGGATTGATTGATTGCTTAGCGATTCCTGACGTGTCAACTGCTAAGGTCTTTAGTCCCACAAGCGAGATGCTTGTTTTACCGTGGGAGGTTGCAGTGATTTTCCTACACTGGATGGCGGGAACCGGCGCTGACCTACACGTCGGGCCGCGGGATTTCCTCAACCAGGTATCTCCCACCAGCAGCGCACCGCCCCAGCCGGAACACACTCTAAGCTCTCCCAACTGGTCGCCTGACATGTCTGCCAGTGTAGTGCATGTAAGTTTAAGTGTGTGAAAGAGTAAGGGTGATGATAAGACAAGGAAGAGGAAGAACTGATTGCGCGTGATATGTGGCCCGTTTTTTAGGGTGCTGCTCCGGCGTTCGACTGGTGTTGATCGGAGAAACCACGGAAAACTGCTGGCCAAGCAGCCGGCCGCTAGAATTCTTAGAATTATCCTCCAGACAGCGGCTATCTAGCTAGTGTCGAAAACCCTGTGTCCGTCGGGATTCGAACCCTAGGACATCCCGGTCAGAGGCACTTCAGAGACATCAATTGACGCCCTGCGCCACCTAAGCCGATCGTTTCTAAGGAGATCGAAACGGCGTCGGGGAGTGGCGTCTGGGGAAGGGATGTCCCCGCTTCCGCCGCGAAGACAGGATGACAGCGGAGCAGGGCGAGGCGGAGAGCGGCGAAGCGGCGGGGACGGCCTCTCATTCGGGGCAATTCTTTGGGCAATTTACGTAATGGAAGCGGCGAGTGCTGCTCCAGCTATCCTTACAAGGAGCGTGGCGGGGAGCCGGTGGTGATTCCGGCGACACCTCCACCAAGGAACTAATCTTGCAGCGGACGGGGGGCGGGAGTGACACGGAGCATTGTGGCCCAGCCTGGCGCCGAACCCCGACCCTCCGGCGGAGGGCGGGGCAGGACGGTCACGTCGCCCCGATAAAGCCAGCGCTCCCGGGGATAATTGCGCCCATGGAGCACAGAAGGAGGCGGCGGGACTTTTATTCGTTCAATTTCGACGAATTCATGCCGGGCGCACAGCAGATTGCATGCTCCATCCACATACGAAGCCGCACATTACACAGTCGTCTAGAAGATGTGTTTGTTACTTTTTTCTGCAGCACTTTGTTCCTTCGTTCTGTTTTTCAAATCATTCAACATTCTGATGCGTAGGAATAAAATTAGTATTATGAAGTTGCTCTTCGTATATTTATGACTCATGTGTTTTTCGGAAGCAATTTTCATTTAAACTGAGCGAAAATGTTGAGTACCCTGGAAAATAATATGTTTGATTATTTTGAAAACACATTCATTTTTTTTGCTGTTGAATTCTTAGAACAATTTTTGAAACGTTAATGTCGTCTAGGTAGATAATACAAGTAGAAACGTCTACTATTGTCTCGACATGAAAGGCGACAGGAAAGTTTTGCGTAAGAAGAATAAGACCCAAGTAGTGATTCTGCAGTCCTGAAGTAGTTAGCATTAAATATGAAATAGAAAAAAAGCACATATTCAATTTACAAACAAATCAGTAATAAGGAAATGATATCTTTAAAATTTGGTTTTATTTGCCCTTTAGGTAAAATTGTCTGTAGAATATAGATGGAATATAATTGTTGAAAAGTGCACATCACGAGCAATGAACAATTTAGTTGCAGATGAAAATTGGTTGAAGGGTATCAAACAAATGTCCTCCAAACAGTCTGGAAATTGAATAGACAGATTAAAACAATTTTAGAAAATATGATTCCCCGACTTCGGCAAATATCCTTTTGTACTCTATATTGTAGTACACAAGTGACATTCAACATTGCTAAGAAACCTGATAAAACATTTCTTTTCGCTTTTATCATTTCCCCAGAATATTAGAGCACCCAGTAAATCGTTATATTTATTCCTCAGAACCTTGATATTTTCATCAAACTTCTGATGCAAAAATTAGGTATATAAAGCCAACTTAAGAAACACATAACGCAAGAACAACTTTAGATCAATAGAATCCTGGTATCGCTTCAACTAATAATGTAACCTTGTAACAAGGCCATAACATTGTGTTCCATTTAGTCAGCTTCTGGGCATGTTTAGAACGCGACAAAATTGCCACGGCTCGTCAACCGGTATCTGGACGGTAAATGTGACATCAGTACTCCCCAAAAGTCAGAAGCAATTTTAATTGTTGGCGTACGTAATAAATTATTATTTTTTTATTCTTATTATTATCATTTATAAAAAATACACCACTAATTCATGACTATTTATCAAACCCCGACTGGTTAGGAATTCATGATTTTTATCAATATATTTTCACAATATTCTCATTGTAGATATGACAACAGCCTCTGCACAAGCTTTTATTTATTTTATTTATTTATTTATTTATTTTATTTATTTATTTTTATTTATTTATTTTACGTCAAAAAACAGTTAAAAACTGCGTATGACGTGCTATGGGGAAAAGTGAATTGTGTGCACATTTTCAAAATTCTGTGATCCCTACACTAAGTCATATACTACTTAAATTTTGAATTTTTGAAAGGGAGAAAAAAAAACAAAAAACTCCCATGTAATAAAATCTATTTTCAAGGATAAACAAGCAATAAATTTTGAATTTTGAAAGGGAGAAAAAAAAACAAAAAAACTCCCATGTAAAAAATCTATTTTCAAGGGTAAATAAGCAATAAATTTTGAATTTTGAAAGGGAGAAAAAAACAACAAAAAAACTCCCATGTAATAAAATCTATTTCCAAAGATAAATAAGCAATAAATTTTGGCTCTTATTACTTCCTGCCGCGACAACATGGAAACGATAATTTGAATAATTGTATTTCCCACTGAATTCTAGAAGACGTGCACAGAAAATGAAGTTACATTTTTGTCCAGAAGCAAAACAAGGGGCCATCTCAGCATTTGCTCAATGGATCAGGGAAACTGGAAGCTTGCAAAAAAATATTGTCCATATTAAAAAACTTTAAACATTTCGCAGTGTCTTATTACTATCTAACGTAATCCGCACCCTTCTGTTACTGCCATGGTTTAAAGTCTATATAAGGATCTACGAAACCTAGAGGTTCCTATCTACACCTTCCTGCCTAACTACCTGAGCGGTGGCCAAATGTGATAACTTTTCTAGTTTATTCGCGTGACTCGTATTAGCCCTAGAAAGACCAACGTAAAATCTGTAGCATGCAAGAGCAAGGGAGTAAATTTTCTCGCGGAGTTTATTTCAAACTATGGCTGTTAATGCAACAGAAGACAAAAGAAACTATAAACATATATTTTCTGATATCGTTTTAATTTATTTCCCGTTAAAAACATTTATAAAAGAACTAGAGTGTGCTCGGATGCCTCTTCAAGCATCGACCTCCTGATCCATCCTGATCTAGAAATTTTTGTATTTTCTTACTCACTTAATGTGGCGTTTTCGACACTTTAAACAATTTTAAAAATATTTTCATATTTAATAACACAGTCAGAAAAAAACCGCTGTCAGACGCAAAGACTTGACACGTGTTTCTCTATGTATTTCGACGCGCTGACTCCTAATCTGAAGCCAGAATTTCGCCACCAACGTCAATTTTTTTAATCGCGAAAAACTACTGTGAAATTTTATTTTTTGTTTTCGTGTTTTGTTGTCAGACCCAAAGACTTGACACATATTTCTCTATGTATGTTGGCGCGCTGAATCCAAATCTGAAGCCAGAGTTCCGCCACCACCGTCCAGATAGTTTTAAATCACGAAACCTCAAAAAAATCACGTGATTTTTCGTGTTTTTTCGCTATTTAAAATAAACTGGATGGCGGTACCGCAATTCTGGCTTGAGATTCGGATTCAGCGCATGGAAATATATTGATAATTACGTGTACAGTCTTTGAGTCTGATATTGTTTTGTGTCTGTGTAATTTGGGGATTTTAATTGGATTAGGATAAGTTTGGAAACAAAATGGCCAGTTTCTCACCAGATGGCCGGATGCGTCGAATGTCAACTCGCTTACTCCAAAATGTGGTACAAGTATTATTATTCGCTTGATTTTCAGTATCTTATGTTTTAAGACAGTCAGTAGAATTATTTAATACGTAATCAGTAAATTGTATTTCATGTGATTTTATAGAAATAACTTGTTTTATATTTTAAGTGCTTCTATAAAATCACAAGAAATACAATTTACTGATTACTTTTCAAATTATTCGATTGATTGTCTTAAAACATAAGATACTGAAAATCAACAGGATTTATTAAGAGACAATCAACATAACTAGAAAACAATTAAAGTATTATTATTATTATTATTATTATTATTATTATTATTATTGTTGTTGTTATTATTATCATTATTATTACTAAATGAGATGCGAAAATCGAGGACCGTCCAGGAGCCCTCGGTTCCACGTAGCGGAAGGCAATAGGCAGCCCCCCCCCCCCGATCCGCGGCACCCACAGGGGCGTCAGTGGAGGGCGCGGCGTCGCGACGCTACCCTGCCCTATGTCACCTCGCGCGGCGACCTTCAGAGGGCTCTGTCGGCGACGCCGGCAGGAGGGGGGGAGGAGAGGTTTCCCTCTGAGACGCGAGCCCGCGCACCTGGTTGGCCCGCGTCGTCCCCTTCGCGTGCGAGACCCCCCCCCCCGGGGGGGGGCACCAGAGCCCTGTCCGCGCGGCAACGAGGCCTCAGTCTTGCGCAGGCATGTGAGAACGCACCAGCGCCAGCTACTTGCCCGCCTGCGACCTCAGGCCACTTCCCCTGACTCCGCTCTCATTTTCCCTCCAAATACATTTTTTTATTGAATATTTACATTGCCTTATCCTCCGGGATGGCTCATGAGCAGCGTACTAGCTTCCAGTGCTGTGGTCCCGGGTGCGATTCCCGGTCGAGGCAAAAATAGAGTTGTAGTTTTCCTTTAAAATCGTCCCAGTTTCTGTACGTGTGTGACGAAGAAAACCTCAGGCAGGTGTATCTTGCTAGCTACGGTGAAGTTAATACGTCATGTTCCCCTCATGTCACTCTTACCTCCAAGCATGCGAATTTAACTAGGCCCAGGCATGAGGGACACCGGTAGCTGGCCAGCGAAGTCGGACTACCGACCCAATCCCGCCAATACATATATACATTGCCTGTGGCCAGTTAGGTCTTTGGCAGCAGATGATGAACAATATTGTTTATAAATTTATTTAGATGTGTCCACCTTTATAAAACAAGCTGACGCATCACGATGTAATATTATGAATGTTAGAAGGAGAAGAAAGTAGTTCGAAAGTAGTTTCTTGAGAGAGAAGATTACGGAAGGTCAAAGTATTGCCTTGGCGAAAAACAGTACCACTTCAGTTCCACATACGGCATTAGTGTCATGAGTTCAGACATTTGAAAACTCAGTAATTTTTTTTTTTATCGCCTGAATTCAAAATCACCAGCATGATATTGGCGACTAACGCTTACACAATAATGTAATTCGTAAGAAGTGGATGTGTCAATAAAATGTACCAAGTGCAAGGTTTCTCCTCCAGTAGTAAAAGATAAAAATAAACGTATTGTTCACGTAAACATGATTATTCTTGTAGGTGAGACGGTGTTATTTCTACAACTCGTAAATGCCTCAAAATACTAGTCTAATTTTAGGGGAAGAAGTTCTATGTTAAATCACATTACCGCTCGTTTCTTTTTCATATAAACGACATTTTGAAATTTAACTTCTACAACAAGTTTGAACAGTACAATAATTTGTAACGCGACGACAGTGGTGTGTGTTATTACCTCGGGGTAATAGAATACAATTGCCACTTTATGACCATTATTAATTTGCCATAATGTATAAGGGCAATTCTTTGCAGTTAGAATACTTCAACACTTTCTCAAATAAACGATTTGAATTTGGCTATTACGCAAATACCAAATTGACAGCCTCACATCGTTGAATGTCAACCATTTGTGAGTTTTTTAACCTTAATTTTCTCTTCAACATCCAAACAAATATCATTTTTACTGGGAAGCAGAATCTAAATTAACATTTTCTATAGCTCAATTAAAACTAAATAGATACAAAACAAGAATATAAATACTATCACTAAATGCACAATCAGGTTCTTAAGTCTGGTGACCTACGTTTAAAATATATTTAAAAAAGTCTACAATACTCACATGAAAAGCCGCTGGTCCGAACAGTTAAAGAAAAACAAAATATCATGAATTAAATAGAAATATATTTAAAACAAAATGATATTTTACCGTACTATTTGTATGTACAGCACATTATATTATTATTCCAATACTTTTGAAATTGAAAATTTCTTTCCGACTTCTTTGTTACAAGTATTTTGTCACAAATCACCGCGATGTTATTCCAAGATTTCATTAGTGTTCGTTCTCAGTGAGTTTTTTTCCTTCTGGGCAAACTCAACTCTCTTGAAAGAACTAGAATAGGATAGTTAATTACCATAACATTTAAAACTGCATTTTTAATGTTACTAGCAGTGAAATTCGGAGAATAATACCTTCAGAGATAATGTACTTCAGATATTTTTATGCTCATCTGCATTCCGTCTTTTGCTATGACTGTTGGTTATATCCATCTAAAAACAATAAAATTACCAAGAATCAGACGCTCAAAATAAAAAACAGCCAACATTACGGAAAGAAAAAGTAACTTGATTTCAATGACTTATAGAAATCTACAAAAAAACTCTTATTAACCCAGCAAGGAAAGTAAACTTCCATTAAAGACGTCAACCCATTACAGCAATAATATATTTTAAAGGTAAAAACAATTTACCCTATGAGGTTGAGAGGAAACGGAGAAATGACTCAGAATTGTGACAGAAAATATGGAAAACATTTTCGGGTACTTTTTGGTTAGCTGCGTAGAATGTAACTCTTCCCAGGAAGTTTTTCAAAGAAAACCACCTGAAGCATAATATTTTCTTAACAGATAAAATATGAAATATGTATATCCTTTTAATTTTCGTGATCTTCTGCGGTCTATAAGGAGTTTTCGGTAGAGACAGAACAGGTCTTCCTCAGTCAACGGACGGTTTCCTTCTCAGTGGCCCCTTCAGCTTTTTCACGCACGAGAATCAAGTCGACTTCGGCGCGCCTCGAAAGCGAAGGCATACCTCAGTGAATTTCGTACGTCACATATCCAATTCTCCACGTCATTGTATGCGGTCCCACTAACTTCCAACTTCCCTCGGAATGGAATTTTTTCCCCTCACACGCGCGCGCTCAAGAACGCGCATGTCCTCTGCCGGCCGCGCGCGGCGCCCGTGTGGACACAAAGCGGAGGAGACGTGTGCGCTGGCGAGAGGCACCTCTTCGACTCGGAGTCGAAACTTGCGGCCGGCGTCGACGAGACTTTTTCGATATTGGCAACATTGCAGGCATTCTCTTCCCCTTAGCGTGGCCCCTACATACTTTAGACGTTGGATGACGTTTATTGTGGGTCGTAAAAAGTTGTGTGGTATATGACGCGCCTTCGCCGAGAGCGTGTGTGACAGCCACGTCCTTGTCTTGCTCTCGGGGTTGGTCCTCCGCCTCGGCGTACGCGTTTCAGCTGCTTCCGGCACGGGGCGGTCTCCGTTGCGAGATGGATGACACATTGCTTAAAGTGTTGTCTGGAAGGAAAGTTAATCAGCCTGGTACGCGATTGCCTTGAGGTTTATCGTCTGCCTCTGGTAAGCGCGCGATTCTTTCCTTCACAAAGCGTGACTTCCGTTTTAAAGTGCACTGAACTGTGAAGTTTTTACCGTTGTTTATCATGAATATTTAAGTTTTATTAATTTAGCTGTCTGTTGTTTTAAATAACTCTTTCGTATATTGGTTTGTTGCGGTTACACCGGGTCACACATGCCAAAAAAAACACACACAGTGCAATCTCTTTCGCATAGGAACTAAAGGAACCAGCAGAACAAATCACCGAAGGCTCATTCGCCCATCTCACAGAAACGGTATAGAATACTGGCAAGAACTCTTTCAGTCATGTAAAACATAATTATCCCAAACGGTGAGGTATGGTTATCAAATGAAACTAATAGTCGAAAAATAAATTAAGTCATAAATATGTGGGGAAAATAAACACAAAAACTATCTTTGTTTTCTCTCCACTTTTATGATGAGTTTCCTTTCTCCATATTACTCTGCAATAGCGAAAGGCGTAAGAAAAGGACACCATATATTATTTCTGCACTATGATTGTATTGAACAGAGATGAAACCACTGAAAAGGGCAATGCAACCACAAGCATCGTCCTAGAAGGGCGTCTGCAGGGAGACTACCTGTGTAGAGGGCCGCCTCACCCTGGAGGTCAAAGGGCTTCAGACCTGCCAGCCCCACGGCGGCAGCGGCGGTGGCGGAGGGCCTGCCGAACTTTCAGGGTTGACACCGCGGTCCCGCCTCCAGACCACATGCCGGCGGGGCGTTTAATTTTAAAATATCTGCGCCCCTTCCCCCCACCGTCAAAACAGAAGAAACGCCTTTCAACTTTTAATATCGTCCTTTCCTCATCAGCTCGCGGTTTCGTACCCTCGAAAGTTTTCCTGGAATATATAAAAATTATGTCATGTGAAGCCTAATCAAATTCTGTGGAATATTACTAGGAGTATACTCGAAATAATAATGCACAATTTGTGATATTTTCCCTCATAAATGCGACTTAACACCTATTTAGTTTTTATGTAGTAACTTGTACAGAAGGCAATATAAATTGAAATTCCTCCTTTTATTGCATATAACTATTGCTTCCATTTAATGTACTTTTATTCTGAACAGTAGATTCAGTGAGAATCTCGCTATTTCAATAGGATAATTGGAAAGTTGTAATCAGCATCCACCAGGAAGTAAGTTACATTGATATTATGTTCATTTATGTATGGAACATTTGTAATATTCTATTGTGCGAAGGGTCGTTCTCGTCAAAAACGAAAGTTCATAGCGTATGTTAGTGCGTTTTTATGCTGTAATATTGAGCAGATTCCTTGTGTTTCACGTACTATTACATCAAACGTTAGAAAATGGAAATATGGTCTTGAGACCTGGAAGTTCTCTGAAAACCAGTTATTGTATAAGTATAATTTCACGTTTCGCCTGTTAACGTCGAACGGGGAGGTGCTTCCTATATTTAGTAAAAAGTTCGTTTATTATTGTCAATGTGTTGTCATGGCCTGGCCATGTATAGGAATTACTTGATCATGATAAATGCTACATCTCTCCGACATTTTAACAATCAGTGTAATATTTTTTAACATTATTCTACTAAGCAATGTAGCTAAACGTAAGACAAGACGTGTATTTAAAAGATCTTAGGTGTATGTAAAATATGGAAAACTTGAAAAGGATACAATCAGCTTTATTATTATTTTATAGACAAGCCTAACAACATGACAGGCTGTCTTTTTGCCAACTGGAATACTCCGGTCAATGTCAGAAGACCGGTTTCAGAATATATTTAGGGAAGCCTTTTTTAAAATAATTAGGGAAACCATTTTTAATTGAATTTAAGATAATAGATTATTTCCAAATTGAATATTTTAATTTATAAAATAATTGAAAACAACCAACTAAGTGATGTTTTAGTTCATCTTTCTATTATTCCTTTCTTTTACTAGAAATAGTTAAATTCGAAAAATTAATCCCGAAACCATCGTTCAAAGTATCATCTCTTTAAAATACGTTAAACGTTAATAGTAATAAAATATTTTTCAAATAATATTCCTTTTTTGAAACATTGTTCAAAAATACATTTTCATCCTGGTAATTTGCAAGGGGGAAATGCCCCTCTCCGATATCGCTCTTGCCGTGATGGATTCTTTCCACAAGTTTTTGAATTATTTTTAAAAAATGTTTTGGTATGGCTCCCACAGACCTCACGAGCACAATTACACGTCAACCACGCACACTTTTTGAGGCCCTTGTGCCGGCGGCGCGTCGCGGCGGTGCGTCTTGTAGCGACAAGTGCGCTCTGGTGGCCAGGTGTGCGCTATGGAGTGGCCAGGTGATCGCGGCCGGCAACAGCCGTCCTCGGAAGACGTGACTCACACAGTTACGTCAGCGGCGCACCTCGCAGCTATGTGGCACTTGGCGCTCCCCGCCACCTGCCGCCCCGCCCCGCTCCGCCCCGCCCTGCCGCGTCCCGCCCCGCCCCGTTCAGCCCTGCCGTGCCCCGCCGCGCCCCGTCCCATCCCCGCCACGCCCAGCTCCCCCGCCCCCGCCCCTCCCCGCCTCGCTCCGCCACGCCTCTCTACCCTGTGCTGCCACGCATTTGCCACACTCCGGACCCGCACAGCACACTCCCTTACCACCACTACTTCCCACGTTTCAATCTTACATTGAACTGCATTGAACACCAGGAACCACAGGAGTACGCATGGAGTTAATGATCGGGAAGGCGCGTATGAAAGGTACAAAATGTTACTAAATTAAATTTGTGAATTTTGACACACGTTTGCACAAAGTTAAAGATGGCTACCGCATGCCTTAGAAATTGATACAATGCGAGAGCTGTTTTTTATTATTATTAGAGTTTACCATACTTACTACCAGACTCATTAGCCTTACTAACTAGCTCATTAGAAATTCGGTTGAGAAGGTTGGGTAAGGAGGTTTCGACAGAGTAGCCCACAGTTTTCACAAATCATCAGAACGTAAAAACGAATTCCTCATGGTTCTTTTTTTTATTATGAGTCAAATTCAAACTTACTTTAAATTAAAACTATAAATATGTGAAAATTACATCTATATTTATTCTACTGTATGCTGTAACCTATTCAGAGTTAATTTTTCAAATGTTCTGTAATATAAAATCTTTGAGAAAAATTGATGGAACTCGAAGACGAAAACAAAACAGTTGGACTTGTGGAAACATTCCGGTTCTTAAATCATTGTTTTAAAATGACTGTGTGAAAACAGCTTTATGCTGGAACGTCGACCATTTGTGATAACTTGTACTACACAGTAGCCCTCATTACTCTCCTAAAATGTCAAAGATATCCAAAAGTTGAGTTTCAATTAGTAGATTACAAAGTAAAAAAGAATTATATCCATGATTCTTTAGGGTCTCGAAAAACAGTAATTAAGGCCCTGAGCGCATAGTTTCCGAATCATGCACGATGGTAACATGATCGTGGGCTAAATGTACACCTGCTGTTTTCCTTACATCATCTGCTAACTTCTATTTTTGTCATCTTCAATCTGTTTGATGCACCCTTTGGGGAGTAATTCGCTATCCAGAAGTAAGACATTTACGAAGTTTCATGCCAATGGCATATTCTGGGTACAAAACCGTCATCTTTCCTCGGCGTATTACACAAGAAGAGAAAGAGTTAGAGGGGAAAACCCGAAGACTACCGGCGAGGTGGCCATCCTCGCCCAGGACACAAATCCTTAAACGCAGATGCAATGATCTGCCAAGGGAAATAATCGGATTGGACCCTTCTAATATCTTAAATTTTCCCCCGTAATGTGTAAAGCATTAAAAGCAAGTCGCGAAAATTTTATGTCCCGAATCCTACATGAAAAGTAGAAAAAATATTTTATTTATCAGAAAGGTTGAAAAGCTTCTTATTAGTTAAAAATGATTAATTACTAAGGTTTCTCTTTATCGCCTATGAGTGATGCTTTTTTAACTCCTCTCGTGAGAGTTTCTTGCAATGATACCAAAACTTTTTAACCTGAGGTGAACTAACTTAATATTTCTATTTCTGTATTTTTCGACTTTGCGGTGGCGTTGAATATGAAGTAGACAGCGTAAGGAGCCGCACCCTGATGATGTTCCTGGTGACTAACACACCTTGATGCGAAGAAATACCCATGCGTTTTTTGGTTTTATCAAACTTTTGTTATAGAATTGAAGAGATTATTTTGAAAGTGACGAATATAAAGGAACACAATATTTCAGGAAAGGAAGTATTTAAATGCAGCCTTGTAATCCGAGGCAGGATCCAACGTCTTTTAGGATACCGTTTAACGTAGAAAACACGCTGTTTGGAAGACAATATTTGGCAACACGACGGAGAAGCGACTTAAGAACATATTGATACGTAAAATTAGAAAACAAATGGAAGAGAAGACATGTCACTTTAAAAATAAAATCATTCTGAAGCAATTAGGGCTTTAATTCTAAAGGAATTCGGAGAGTACGATTATCTTCCTTGTGATACTTTTCAATGTAAAATATTATATTTAATCACAAGAAATACTGAATAATCATATATTTGGAATCTAAGTCTGTGAGAGGAATATTGACAATCAAGGTAACAATCTATTTTATATACGTGAAATTGTTTGCAATGTAATGTGTTACAAAAGAATGAATACTACTGGAGTGATTGCTTCAAAATTTGACACGAATAATTTTGAGCTATAAAAAATTAAACCTATCCTAGTTGCGATTCAAAATGTTATCCCAAATTGTGCTCTTTTTACAACAAAAACAAACAAAATTGCTTTGCAGTATACACAGCCTAACTACTGTAGCATGTCCATTGTTAAAATAAAAATATCAGTCCAGTGAATCGAGAGCAAAGTTTGAGTAACTGGCTACGGGTTGTCCTGAGGCGTTTAGTAAAAGTATAAAGTAGTTTAGTAGATTAATTAATTAATGAAGAATGTTACTTCAAATTACATTGAAACATCTGTTGAAAATCAGAATTACTCTTGGTGAGTGGTCGTTTAGTTTACACTCAACTGTGTAATGCGAGCTATTTCTATTTGAGAACGATAAACTATTGTTAATATTTCTGAATATATACTATAATTATAATGGTAAGATGGAAATTAGGCATGAATCTAGAGGTGAATATTTGTGTACAAGAGATAGAAAATGAACGGGCAAAAATGTATGAATCACGAACATGTAAATACTTACGTGGTGCTAAAACAGTGACACACTGGATGATTTGTATAGAATTGTGGGAATTCTGATGTGGTGTTGTTGACGTTCTTATGAGAAGAAATAAAAGAGGTCATCTTCGTCAACATATTAGTTTTATTAAGGCAGCCAGCTTTCTTCTCTTCTGATTTGTATAAGTGTGCTTTCTTGTATTGATGTTTTAAATAAAACTGCACAAAAATCATTGACGTGAGTAAATGTATTTTATTTGCCTTTTTTATAGATATCTTTATTCTTTTAGTTAGATAGGGGGTGAAGTAGACCGGTACTTTGGAGGTGGGAATAGAGAAGGCGGGGCAAAGCTGTGTGGAACCCTAGATTAGATATATGTGAGTGATCAGGGCTGGAATAGTTAGAATTCCTATCTAATGAATTGTGAGAATCGAATTTGGGGTCACTTCAGTTTCATATTAACTGATTAAAATATATTTTCAATAAAAACTGGTACATTTGATTATACTGAATGTTTTTTCACCTAAACGAAAAGAAAGTAATGGTGTTAGTGAGAAACATCTTTTCACAAAATCCGGTCAACGCCATGTATTCCAGCTATGTAATAAGTGATTATGATAAATGCAAGACCAATTTCGTTTGTTTAAAACTATTTTTAATACAACAGAATGAAAATATACAATTCAATGTGATCATATTGTTACATTTTCCTTAAAAAATGACGCCAACCGTATCCTCATACCTCCGATTTCGATTGCATTGCCATATTAAGCACCTCCTAACTTTGCTTCTAATAGTTTGAGAACATAATTAGAAATAATTCTCATGGTGCCATTGTATACGATTTACGTTGAAAACCGTAACAGGACATAAGGGGCATGCGTTGCGTAGCGGCTCTGCAGCTAAGCTACGAAACAACAGTACTAGCCACTATAGGTGCAACATGTCATCGGGCAATTGTCGGACAATAGCTACGAGTACTTCTGATAAGAAATCGCATTGTTCTAATGATAAGCGAATTTTGTTTCCGTGAAATTCTGAGCGTCAAGTATGTCAAGGGTGTTCCTCGTGAGAAGAAACACCAGAGAAGAGGGAAAAGCAGATGGCAAAATTTCATTTAGCCGTAAATACACGTGTAGTTCACCTGAGTTCAATGATTAATTTCAATGATGATGATTCCGTCAATCATTTCAATCAGGAGCTTACTCATTCTAGAAAACTGTTGCCTCCTTTTACGAATTACCTTGTAATTAAGTCAAATAACATTTTAAATTATTGGAATCATTAAAAAAATCAATAACAACAATGAAGATTATGTCTCATTACAGCTGTATTTAAGCCAGTCTTGAGATCGAAATGAGAAAATTATAGTATGAGGGTGCTTACAATACTCACATTCTATTCACGGACATATTATTTACGAAGATACTACTCTTTGAAGAACCTACAAACATGTTTTACTTTATACGGCTTGTTGAGTAATTTTAGGAGGTTCGCCCCATTAAAATACGAATATCATATCAAAATATCAGTTACACGATAGTTAACCATTCAAAGCAGTTTGATGAATGGGAAAACGTTGTGTAACGTTAAAAACGACGGTAGCAAGAATTTGGCGATATTCTGAAAAGATTCTAATGCTACCAATCAATTTTCATATACCACATTCACAATAACAGCCTTTCATTACTCGACTCTCCTGTTATTGCCATTAGTTTCACAGAAGTTATTTCGAAATTCATGAAATTGTATTTTCTAACGGATTCAAGACATCTTGTCTGAAGAAAGAAAAAACACCGATATTACACAAAAATTACTTCAACAAGCAATGTCTTCGTCAATGCTTCCACTAACTCTCTCATCACCCAAATTATTAGTAGTCTCACCACCGAAGTATGTATTACCGCTTTCTCCGTCTATTAATCACCGAAACCATTACCTCAAACCAACACAAACACTTGCCTTGACTGCTTTGCTTTCACCCGTGCAATTGAATTTCCCATTCAAACTCCGTAAGTGTTTGCAACCCCTCCGCCGGGTTTTCTGTCCATTACGGCTCCCTCGTCTTCCTCGTAGTTACCTTTCCCACCAACGGCCTAACCTGCCCCACCACCGAGGTCAGCAACCCCACAACCGGAATTACCTTCCCGACGGCGCGTGTTCTCGCCGGCACTTCCA
Organism: Teleogryllus occipitalis; assembly: GCA_011170035.1. NCBI lineage: Eukaryota > Metazoa > Arthropoda > Insecta > Orthoptera > Gryllidae > Teleogryllus > Teleogryllus occipitalis. The sequence goes on along the minus strand of BLKR01000622.1, from coordinate 377,454 downwards.
TATTACCACTACCTCCCAGACAGCTGTTGTTATTGCGTCACAGCCATTATCTCATTAGTTGTCACGAACGTTGTGACGATTATAGCGGTGAAATTATTATTGCTACCGTCATCATTATTTCAGATTCATCATGATTTTAGGAACTGGTTGGAGATTCTCTATTTTATTTTCCTCTCTTTTCAGGAACCGTTAATTTTGTCATGCTCGCATTTCAGCGAATCTGCACTTTGTAGCCCAATATTTCCTTTATAATCAATATTATCACGAATTATTCCACTAGGAGACACCTCTACCATATTTCTATGGTTCCAAACATTTCTAAAATACAATCAAAATTTCAATAATTACTGCTATCCCTAAAACAATAACTGGTAAACATAAATCCTGGGATTGAAATTGTACTCTGCCTAGAAATGATTCATTATTTGTTTGATGCACAGTATTGTTTTGAACTAATTTGTCATCTATTCGTATCCCTGGCGTGGAGAAAGAGCTCCGGATAATTTGACAGAATGTCAGAATGACAACTCACACTTCTTGTATCATAATTGAGGTTAAAGCATCTTGGATATCCACAGTACACAATGAGGATGCTCGGGGGTGGTGCAAAATTCTAAGTGCAATAGAGCACAAAAAGTTGGAGGTAAAATTGTTACACTATCAGGAGCCGTGATCGATATGTGTCAAGTTCGACAGACAGTTCGAGTCAGATCACATTTTCCGGAAAATATATATTATTATCCGTCGTCAGGAGCCAGCAGTGATCTGAAACAAACAAGACATTTTAATAGTAAATAATACCCTCATATTGAACCTAAATTCAGACACATGATTAAACAGATTCAGTAGTTTATATGTTGCAAAGGATTCGTCTTCATCTTTAGAGCTTAACTCCAAAACGTCATTGTTAAAACACTGAGAGATGGAAGGACCAGGTGTATCAGTCTTCCACGGCCTCAAGGGACACAGCTAAAATCTTTCATATAATTGCGGGCCTTATTTTCATTTATTGGCAGGGGGATATGGAACCATGCGAAATAACAGGCCGTACATGCATGCATAACGCAGTGAATGATTTGGGATGATTTTGAATTTCTGAATTAACTAGAAAAAGTCCTTAGATCTAGACTTAACCTATTTTTACATAAAATGGGTGTTGACCCCGGCACGGCGCGTGCACTAGGCTCACAATTTTCCGCCCGACATGGGTTGAAGGGACTTTCACATTTGACTAATAATCTTTCGCGGGTAACAATAAATGCCACTGCGGGCCGCCACTTGGCCAACCCAGGTATAGACGAAAGGAAGAGAATTTTTTTTAAAAATATTTCATCCTTCTGGTTAGGAGTGGATCCGAGGAGTGTACATTGTACAAGGAATCTGTTAAATAATTAGGTGGATCAAAAAGGTAACTCTAGGATACAATGCTCCTTGAGTCCTTCAAGGTTTTCTCAGTAGTCCAGAATGCCAGGGTGAGGCAAGCTTATACATTATCCAATTAAAATACTGATTCCTTTAATTTTTAATACCCCTTGAAAGGAGATATAAAATAAATTGAAGAAAATAATTAATGTTCTGAAACATGCCTGTAAATATATTTGGGGATACATTTAAGAATATTAACTATTAATGTATTTTTGAAATAATTCAGTGATTCTCTCCACGTTTAAATTCATTTTGTTTCTAATAGAATAAGAAGTATTAGAAGAAAAATCTAAAATATATTGTTTAGGTGCTTTTTTAAATTTTAATGAATTAAATAAATAAATTAAATATAATACATCAAAGAAATAGTTATTACCATAAATAAAATAATTGAAGAAGAATTCTCGACCATTTTTGAATTATGAATCTTTGAAGCATGTCCCGGATCATGGGATTTGCTCACCATAGGCTAATGAATAAAGTATACCTAAATATTTTTATTATTACCCTACCGTGACCAAATCCCATGATTAGGAACATTCTACAAAAAAGCACAATAAATATCTTCCTCTAATATTTTTAAAAGATCTCCATTTCAACATTTCCCGTAGGATTTGTCCAATTTGAACAAATGCGGTTAAATATAATTTCAACAAAATACAAATAATCCAGAACAAATACCTAAGAACTATCACCCAAAACCCCTAGCTCATTTCCAATAAACAATTACACCGCGAACTTAACCTAAACCCAACGTATACCATATAGCCTTTCTTATCAATAATTTCCATTCAAATCTGCACCTCATTAATCAAGATAGGCACGATAACGTATGAAAATGTAATGAAAATCTAACTAGAATAAAAAACAGATATCCCATTCATTCTTTTCTGCACATATTTGGCAATCTTAATGAATTGTAGACGTTAAGTGAGTCTTTCGTCTATTGTAGTTTAGATTAGATTTAGTTTATAAGTTAGTTGAAGTTAAGCTCAACAATACAAATGAAGGGGTTCATGTAACCGAACGTCCTGCATAAAATAAACATTTTTTTTTAAAAAAAAAGAAATTGAGGCAGTCGCCCTTGAGCGTGTGAGCCTTTGCCGGCGCAGCGCGCACGGCGCAGCGCAGCGGCTGCAGCGCGGGCGTAGGAGGAAACGGAAATTCCTGGCGCGGCGCGGCGCGGGGGGCGGAGCGAGGGCGAAACCGGTTGGGCCCAACCTTGGGGGCGACCGCGGCGCGGCGGGCGATTGCAGCGGCCGCGGCGTCAAGGACGCGCCGCGCCGCTGCGGGGCGATGCCGTAGGGCGGAGAGGAGCGGAGCGGGGCGGACGGGTGTGTGATGGGAAGGGAAGAACTGTGATGAGCGGGGCGGGGTGGAGCGGGTCGGAGCGGAACGGGGCCGGCCAGGGCGGAGCGGGGCGGGACGGGGTGGAGCGGGGCGGGGAGAGCAAAGTGGGACGAGATAGAGCGTGGCGGGGCGGAGATGGGAAAGGCGGAGGGTGGGCGGAGGCGAGTGAGGCGGGAAGGGGCGTGTCGGGCAATGGCGGAGTGGGGCGGGGCGGGGCGGAGCGGAGTAGGGCGGAGCGGAGCGGGGCGGCCGATGCAGTACAGGGTGGAGCGGATCGGGGCGGGGTGGGATGGAGCGGGTGGGGGGAGCTGAGCGGGGCGAGATAGAGAGGGGCGTTGCGGAGATGGGAAAGGCAAGAAGTGGACGCGACGAGTGAGGCGGGAAGGGGTGGCGGAAATGTGTGAAACAGGGCGCGCGGGGAAGGGCGGGGTGGTGCAGAGACGGGTGAGGCAAAGGAGGGTCGGGGCGGAGACGAGTGCGGCGGGACGCAGGTCGGGATGGCGCGGGGCGGGAAAGGGGCCAGCGCAATGAGGCGGAGAGAGGTGTGGCGGGGCTGGCGGAGCGGGCGGGTTCTGGAGACCGCTGCCGAGAGACATCCAGAAAGGGGGCGTGCCCCGGGGGCCTCTCCACCGTCGCCGCCAACAGCGCCACTGGCACGTCGCGGGCCACAGGCTCAGCAGACTCTCGGATGATGCGACCATTTATTTGTTTTGTCGAAACGGAACAAACAGACTTAGTTATTTTTAGGTAATTGTATGTGTTTTCGAGAATATGCATGGTTTTACAGTTAACCTGTCTTAAGCACTTACTGATGGTTCTGGAGAAAAATGGCCGTTAGCATAGGTTGCCGCTTAATGAAGGGGAAGAAAATATCGGAAGGGATGATTTAGTTTTGTTTGCAAGGAAGCCAACCACGCGTCAATTCCTAATTAATCACAGTACCTACAAAATTTCGGAAACGTTTTTGTACGAGCGCATGTAAAGACCTCATAAACAAATTCTTGCAACTCCTAGCATTTGTACTAATTTTATTTATTTATTTATTTATTAAATGGCAAAAACAATTAAAAACGGTGTGGCGTATGGAGAAGAAATGTCACTTCATTCGTAACTGAATTTGAAGCTGTAATTGGCACTCAGGAAAATTCACATACGTAATCATTTATAGCTATGAGAGTCAGAAATTAGCATCTGCGTGAAGCATCTTTAGATATTGTTCCAAATAATATCACAACGTCCGAATGTAGGAAGTCAGAGTTAATCAACAGAAATCTACCTGTCTTACACTTCTTAGAGCGTTGCGGTTCAAAATAGCAAATTCGCCAGGAAGTTGAAGCTATCTAGTATAAGTCAATCTTCAAAATAAGCCTGAGCGTTGGACGCGAGGCGTTTTTCATTTATTAATGAAAATGACTGGAATAAACATGTGAAAATGTATAATTAAAGATTACCGTTAAAATTATTAATGTAGCATTATATCTTTGGACTACTCTCTAACGTTATATAAATCAATCAATCAGACTTTCACTGGTGCAAACCCATTTTAATCATATACTTCACACACTATCATAAATTAATTTCAAGTATTACAAAATAAATTTATCTGAACAATACATCATAACATCGTCCATAATTTGTAACACATAAACAAAAATACACGAATAATTAAATTGAAAACCATAAAATATCACATTGTCCAACTAGATCACAATTTCTATACCAACCTGCCTTTAAAATGTCTGCAGTTTTTAATAGATTCGACAAAACCTCTACATATGAGGTATATAACCAAAATGAAGAATACATAGAATCAAAATATATACACTTTCCATGCTCTCAATGAAATATTTACGGACTTGGATCTTAGTTTTGGGGAAGAGCGGGGTGGAGTGGGGTGGGATAGTGTGAGGAAGGACAGAGTGCAGGAGGGGCAGGTGGGATGAGGCACGGTGAGATAAGGTGAGAATATACGGTCACGGAAGGCCAAGATGGATCAGGAAGGAGATGTACGTAGATAGCATTCTGTTATAGATGCACCAAAGCATTAAAAGTTGACGCCCTCGCTGCGAGGCAAATCTGGTAAATCTAGTGATGACAGTGCTTTGATTGTTGATACATCTCCTGGTTATGTTGAATAAGTCATTATTATCGGTACGAGTAGGATCTCTGGAATTGTTTAAAGTGCCCAATAAACATTTTATAACTGTTGTTTCCTTGTGTCCAACCTAATCTTTTTACCTGTTCTGATTCAGACATATCCGGACAAAGCAGGATACTTCAGCAGTTTAACTAAAATTAAGTCATACAAACCTACTTGAAGTTAAACGTGATTAACCGATAATAGTTATATTAAAACTAATGTGTATTCCACAACAGAAAATAAAGAGACTAAACAAAAATATTTTGTGGGCTAATATTTTTTCTGAATCACGATTTTGCGTAAGGATATTTGATGGTAGTTTAGGAATAAAATTAAAGGCAGGGTTTCCTGAAATATTTCTGGATAATTATCATTTCTGTAAGAATTGCTACTTACAGATGTTTTTCGCTCGTCCACAAATCAATTCTTAATTATACGAAGATTCATGTAATTCGAATTATTGGTGAGAATGGGCTCAAGCAAAGCCCCGACTTGCTGTCGAAGCTTTCATTTCGTCCCTCTTTGTGGTACATTGCACTTATAAATTAGTTAATCGTATACCGTCTGAGTTCTAATGTTTTTGTGCCTTTTAATTTGAAATTGTTTCTGTAGGAAGATCCCTTTTTGAAAACGGAACACTTCGATGTCCCAAAACCGTGCTACCAAAAAACATGCCGGTCCTGTTCAAAACGGGACAAATTACCATTACACCAATACACCATTTCAAAACGGGACAAATTACCATTACACCATTACCTTCGGCTCATAGTTGAACCACCGCTGGAGAATTGTCATTTCTAATGGTGTATTCCCTAAGACCCTGCAGCTTGGAAAAAACACGAAAGTCCAAACCTGTACGGTCTCTTCGGCGTTCCAATGAGATTAACACAGCGTGATTTTCTAATCAAGGGCAGATGTTTGTTGTTTGAAGCCGCTGCACAGTGTGTAATTTTGGCAATCTAGGTGGACTTAATTCAGAAACTACAAAAGTATGGATTGTTTACTGTTCTAGCTAACATATATTGAAAATAAATGATAATTCTCGTACATGGAACAAGTTTTGTTAAAATATTTTGACTACAACTATTTTTTTTTTTTGCAATAATAAAAAATCACGCATTTCACGACTTGACACAAAACAACGCCAATAAAACTTAAAATAATGTATATACAGTAAATAAATGTATCTAATTATTTTCAGTATTAATTTTTAATATTTCAAGAAGAAAATAAAAATATAGATCAGCCACTATGGAAACAAATTAAAGAATTAGAGTAAAAGAGAATTATTACATGCTAGTACTATGTTCAGTCGCCATCCGATGAATCCTCGGATGAGGTGATGTCATGTACTTCTTCAGGGTCTTGTTGATCAATGTCTAGCAAATTAACAATTTCTTGATTGTATTTCTTCTTTTTTGGTTTTGGAGATCCCTGTAGACTTGCAATGTATGGATCCGATGTAATGAGAAGCCTGTTCATGAGATCAGTGTTTGTGTATTTTCTTGATGTTTTCCTTGTAAATAGTTCCCTGAACTTCCTGTTGTCTTTATTCCTTGCTTCCAGAGCTTCTTCAGATAGCTGTCCAATAGGTAGAATGCAACTATCAACTATGTCGCTTCCGTGGAAGAGAATCTTATGTAGAGTTACAGGCATGGGATACCACTGGTAATGTTCGACATATAGGTCTCGTGTGTCATAAATAAATTTTTGAAAAGTATTGAAGTTGATTTTTTCACCAGTGTTTAGGCATTCCAATATGATCCCAATTTATTATGTCCAGATTTATTCCAGTTATTTCCGAAGATATCTCGGGATTTCTGAAGAACTTTCGGGCAGTATTTCCATCATTAGTATTGCCACTTTGTGGTTTAGGCATATCGACCAACAGTCCTAACTCCTGCCGAAATTTATCTTGGATTTTTTCTTTCTTTCAGCTACTTTTTCTTTATTTTCAGTTCCTCTTACATGACTTGTTTGAATTTCCAGACGATACGAAATGTGCAGGAGACATTCAAATAGCCTTATTCAGGAATGAAGAGGAGTTATTCCGAAGCAGAGATATTCTTTCTTCACTTTTTTTGTGCGTAGAGCTTCAAAATTGTTCATTTCAGTCGGTTTCGCTCCGCACAAGTAGCAAGTCTGTGTGGAAGAACACGATGAAACGGCATTGCAGACTTTACCATCCATCATGCAAAAAATCATTCTTGGTGTAATGGAAACTTCTGAATGGAGAAATTGTATAGTAGTGGGAGTTAATAACCCTATCTGTTGTTCTACTTTGCTTACTCCAATGTTAATTACACTTGACGTTTCTTTTGCAAAAATAAATTTAATAGGGCGACAATACTTAGTTGAAGACGGTGTGGAATTTTTCCAAATTACATTTTCGCCACCAACAGTCTGCATTTGTATTGGTTCCTTCACTACGTTCGTACAAGTTCCTTCACTATGTTCGAAGAATCTCTTATTCCTTCATTCCTTAATTTTATTCCGGTAGCTGTTCCCAATTTTTCTGTGGACAAACATAACAGCTGTTTTACTCTCCGTCCTTTAGCTCTAGGGCCACACGACTAAATGGCTTAACTGGACGGCCAACGCCTCTAGTAGTATCATCTAATTGTGATGTACTTGGAGCAATTGTCGATAAATTTATTGAAAATTTGATGTCTTCCTGCAGCCACGATGAGTAATTTTCTAGAAAACGTTTATGCCTCGCACATTTTTTCCATTTTCTGATGATAAACTGACAAAAAATTTTAATTTGAATTTTTATAGGCATGATTGAAGTGTCGGTAATAATTTCCTCACCTAATTCGTGTAAAACATACGATAGTACGGTGTTACACCTTGCTTCCGTGGAGCTTTCACACCATACATGAAATAGCGTCCTCCGTGAAATCAAGCGCTCCTCTGCGAAAAAAAATTAAAAACTCGTGAGTGCGCTGGTATGCGCAGCTGATCTTTCATGTTTCACATAGCCAAATGAATAAGATTTAATACCTACATAGTCACAAATGTCAACTCCTGTAAACTCTCTATGAAAATGAACGGTGTACCATTGACTGATGTTAAGGCAACAAAATCTTTAGGTCTTTCAATTCAGTCAAACTTTAAATGGAACGTCCATTTAAATGAATTGAACACAAAATTAAGTTCATTATGCTACGCGTTCAGAATTCTTTCAAATTCATTCAGCCTTCATACTGCTCGTTGTGTATATTTCGCGAATGTTCATTCCCGCCTGAGATATGGCATAATATTCTGGGGAAATACATCTTATAGCTCCCAGACTTTTAGATTACAAAAACGAATCGTACGAATAATAACCAAATCCCACCCACATGATTCATGTAAGCCTCTCTTCATTAATCTAGGAATTTTACCATTACCTTGTCTGTTTATTTACGAATCAGTTGTTTTTGTCAAAAATGACTTGCTTAAGGGCAGGAATATATTTTCAGAAAATGCCGATGTCTATTACTATAACACTCGACGTAGAAATCATATTCATCAGGTGACAGTATCAACAGCTCAATACAAAAAATTCACATACAAAACATGTACATTATTTTACAACACTTTGCCAGACGACATTAAACGATTAAATTCGATAGAAAAGTTTAAATCCCAAGTGAAATCGTTTCTGCTGCATAACTGTTTCTATACAATTAGACGTGGGAATACACAATAATCACAGACACGAGCTTCAATGATAAATATGTACAGGTTTATTCACAATATGTACAGTAATAGTTTAAGTTACTCAGCTCTGGTAGATCTTTACTTCCCTGATCGCAGGAGCGATCCTTAAAAATGAATAACTGACTCGTGGCCCGCGCCACTCCTCAGCGAGCCTCCCGCACACAGCAGACAGCTCCGGCGACCTCAGTCACCCGTGGATATAGTCCACAACGGCGTCCCAACACATGGGTTGCCGCACGAGCCTAGCTCGGCTCCGCACCGCCCTGGGCGCAAGTTTGTGCGTTCGCACGAGGGTTCTCACTCAGCTCAACAAACCCCACCCCCGCGCTCTGCGTTCGCTCTTATATAGCTACCACCCACGTGGCCTGAAACGTCACTGGGTTTTGCACACGGCCCGCACTAGCCGCTTTACCAGGCATTTTTGGACATCCATTTCCATGGATTCCAAGAATTGGTCACGCGGCACGCGACAAAAATGCGCTGTCCCGCACTTTGGGCATCCCTTTCCCTAGCTCTTAGGATTTCTCAGAATACCTCGGCGTGTCACATCCTGCCTGGCCCCCTGGCGTCTAATCCTTGGCCGTCGCACCTTTGTGGTGCCCCGGCGGTTGCAAGCTGTAGCCCTACAATACGTTACACTATACTGAGCATCACAAGAAAAGTAACATTGATTTTAACAATGATACATAATGCATTAATTACCATTTGGACTGTATAAATGTGTATAAAGAACCTGTAAGAACTATTGTACTACAGCCTCCGGGTCAATGACCCCCATCTCGATCAGGTTTTTCGTCCAGTTTCCCTGATCCATTGAGCAAATGCTGAGATGGCCCCTTGTTTTGCTTCTGGACATAAATGTAACTTCATTATCTGTGCACGTCTTCTAGAATTCAGTGGGAAATACAATTATTCAAATTATTGTTTCCATGTTGTCGCGGCAGGAAGTATTATTCCGAAGGACAACATGGATAAGAGCCAAAATTTATTGCTTATTTATCCTTGAAAATAGATTTTATTACATGGGAGGGTTTTTTTATTCCTTTTTTTGTAAGTAGTATATGACTTAGTGTAGGGATCACAGAATTTTGAAAATGTGCACACAATTCATTTTTCCCCATAGCACGTCATACGCAGTTTGAACTGTTTTTTGACGTAAAAAAAGTCTAGATACATTTGTAAAATGGCGCGAAAGTAGAACTAAAATTACTTACTTTTTCAAAAGACCTCCACGAGCAATCGCAGACACTTTTTGCTTATCTTTAGGCACTAATAAAAAGAAGAAACACCCAAAAACACAATTATTTAATCACTACCTCTCTGTGAGTAGAAGGCGATGAGCACTGGTCTCAAACACGAGATGTACTGAAATGCGACTGATAATAGAGCCGCGCGGTGTCAGCGCGAGATCGTGCAAGTTTGAACTTGTTCTACTGCCGCCTCAAGCGATGCAGAAGAAAAACAATACCCAATTCATACACTATGGACATTCTAATATCAAACAAATACCCAACTTAATTCATTTGAGTACTTTGGAAAATTGAATTATGTCCACCTAGATGACCGAAATTACACACCGTGCGCTGTGTTAATCCATGGTCTTTTACAAACACATAGGTAGTTAAAATGCCAAGTAAATCAATAGCTTTTTTGTTTTTGTTTCTTTATACTTTTAAATTGGCAGGTGGTTTAGGGGTCTTATCTTCATTTTTTCAAAATTCTCATTAAAAGATTACATAGAAAAAGAATCTTTGCAGTTTTTCAATCGAACTCTCACAAACATCTATTGTCACGACTGCATCACGGTCCGCTCTTGCCTGCTGAGGCCTTATTACCCAATTCACATCAAGTTAGTCTATTTCACCGTACAGTAGCGTTCAATGGCAAAGTATCATTTCGCCGATATTTCTGACACTGCTCACTTTGTAGGTTATGTGCACAAACTACACAATACTTAAATCTATTAATCACTTACGGTACATATGTATGTAAAGTGACAACACATAATTTAGTTGAATTACCCACTGACCTTGGAGACAGCTGTTAGCTGTGGGTTTACAATGAGATCAGAAAGAATAAGGATTTGAAACTAGCGTGCGATGAAAATGCTCATAAAACAATTGATAATATCTAAATGTACACGTTGATGCTTCAAAGAAAGCAGCGCTTCCAACCTTATCCACGAACACAAAGCCCTTGGACATTTAAATCCTAAACTTTCAAAATCTATGTAATCTTCCTCCCGTATTCCAATCTTTCGAGAATTTTGGATTTATTCGGTTCAGATAAAATAATATTTATTTATTACAAATGGAACTAACTCAACTTTGCCCGAACATCTATTTTTTCACAATCATTTATTAGATTATATATTTATTTGTATTACAATTATTTTACATTTAGTCTCTTATTTGCCATAAGCCGTCATAATCACTCACTTTCGAAAGGAATAAAGTACTTTCGCAATCCCTACTTCCGTAAAAATGTACCTCTTCTGGAAAGACAGTGAACTTAAAAAGCTAGAAATTTTGATTTGACTGTCCCTTATTATAATTTATATTTTCTAATATTTTTCAGTGCTTTTTTAAAAACTTTGCACAACCATAATTAAATATATCCAAATTTATTTCATAATTATATTCAATGAAAATTGACACGACAGTTCGGAGGCCGTTCCGTCTCCCTCATCAGGTGCTACAATTGAATCTACAAAATCTACAAAATTAGTTCATGAATGAAGGAGCCGAAAATAATTACATATTTCTTAAAGAAAGGAAGCACATAAAAATTACGAAAATAAATAAATAACACTACACACAATTCAAGATGAAAGTTCACCTGCTGTTCTATACATGCGAAACAAAGTTTATAAAAATGGGGTGAAAAAATATTAGAAAAAAAGTGCGCGCCTTCTGTTTGGTCCATCACCGCTTGAGGGAGCGGAACGCAACACAGCGGCTAGGTTTGCCGTTAAACAGAGCACACAAACCGCTGGCAGACACTTTGCGTACATATGTATTGTGATTTTGGAAAAAAAGAAGAAAAAAATCTTGGGGTAATATTTTGAATACAAACTTCGCTATTCTGATTCCCCACTTAATGAGTATTTGTGGATCCGCCACTTAAAAAGTATTTGTGCCAAATTATTTTGAAGAAGATATAGGATGTATTAATTTGATTGCAGAAAAATGTTCCTTATTCAGATTCCCGTTCCAAATATTTTAGGAATAGTTCCAGTATTTTTTTATGTTTTTTCCCACGCGAGTTTATTTCACGGTTTCATCGTAGTGTACATCTGATAATGTAATCCAACGATCGGATTTATCTTCGTTTTTGCGCAAGATATTTTCCTTATCACCACACGCGACAGAGAGACGCCAGGCAAGCTTTAAATGCATTGTAGTGTAAACGCAGAATTACATTCTGTAAATATCCTTTAAATTTCGACCTTTGGCGATAAATATTCTGCCAACGCTATTACGCGAAATACATTTTTAGTATTTCACATCATATCTCTATAAATATGACTACAAGTATCAAATTACAGCATTTATAAACATTAACAACGTAACTTTTTTAACTAACAACGTTTTTTCTATATTCACACTACCTGAGATAGAATATATCGTTTATCCAACTTTTTGCCAAGTTTGATATATTTACAGTGCATTGAATCTATTGCATTGTTTTCGAAACATGATTGATATATGAATGAATTAAAAGTACTAGTACAGTAAGTAAATTCAATAATGAATTAAATGTCTGAAGCCATATGATGGTCAGGGAGGATCGAAGAATTATCGTGGTAGTTTCTGTTTTATTTTATTGTGGTGAGGATTTTCTTTTCCGATTTTGAAATGTACGGCTGAGGAAATCTGAGAGATTTCGGGATAGAAGCAAAAGGTTAGGAGGGAGAAATGGACGGAGTAATGTCGAGTTTTTATGTATCTGGTTGATGGGATCAAACCAGGGTGCTTTTGTAATGGTTTGGAGGAATTTATTTTGGAAAATCTGCGTTTTTTGGAAAATTTTATTTGCTAGTCGAGGTCTAGGTTGGAGGAGTAGAGGATGAAATTGGACGGATTATTGATTGATATAGGCGAGTAGCTACATGAAGTCGCATAGTTGACTACTTTTTGAGTATGGGATGTATTTGATGGATTTGTGGGTTGCCAGTGTTATTCGGTGAATGATATTTGATTTCCAACTGAGGCTTCTGTTAAATAGTATACCGTGTCTGACTGGCTTGTCGTTTGGGAGCCAAGTAATACTTTGTCCTTGATATTTGAGAGGGAGTGGATCATTTAATCTGCGGAGCGTGAAGATTTTACCTAGGTTTTGGCTGGATTTATTTGTCTGTGCCACTTCTGGGCCCAATCGGAGAACTGGGAGAGGTGATGTTCCAGATCTTCTTGTACGGTGTTAACGTCATGGTTTGAGGTATATGGAGATATCATCAGCGAACAGTGCAATGGAGATATGAGGGAAGGATTGCGTTGGTATAAAGGGGAGTGAATAATGTGGGAGTGAGGACAGATCTTTCGGATATTTACAAGTTATACAATGGATTACCACAACGAAATTAAGTGAACAGGAATATTATGAAAAATTATTAATTGGCAACAGATTTTTCGCGTAGAAATCTAACTAGCCTCCGGTCCTGGGTTGCGTACCGGTTCTTCGGTCCTGATCTAAAATTAGCTGTACAATTCCCTGACCCTGGGATCGTGGGAAGGGTGGAAGCATCCGACCCGTAGAACAATTCGTTTCCAACAACCCTTCTACTCTACTTTCTCCTCCCCAGGATAACTCTACTTTCTCCTCCCCCTGCTCCAAGACATTTCTTTCAAGGACCCGATCCAAAAAACCCGTATGTAAATGGAGGGTGCATCCGGCGGCGGCCCTGAGCTCAAAAGCGCTTCTTCCCTTCGGGGCACGGCGCGGCGCGGCGCGGGGGCTGGAGAAAGCGGGACCGGTAGCCCTCTTCCGCCCCCACGGTCCGCGAAGAAAGCTCTTCTTCCACGCACGCACATCTGGGGAGGGCTCGGGCGGGGCGTGTCCAGGTGGTGGTCGCGTACCTGCACGTGCCCCCCCGGGCCGAACCCCCTCGTGCCCCGGTGCCCTGTGAGACAGCAGCGCGCCCGCCGGAACGCGCCCGCACTCGCCCGCCCGCCCTCCCGCTCCGCCCCATTGAGGCGGCGGCCCCGCCCCGCGTCGCGACGCGTCGCCCAGCGGCCCTGGCTGATTAGCAACGCGATCGCTTTCAAAGCGCGCCGGCCCCGCGCCGCCCGACCGCTTCTTCCTCGCGTCGAAATCGTGGTGATCCGCGTGACCTTGGGAGCGCCTCCCGCCGACTCTCCCACCGCTTCCGCCCCCAATATGTGAAGTGATTGGAGTTGTGAATGATGTGTGTCTCGAATTCCACCGAGGGGGTCTATCGGTGCGTTCGACCGCTGTCGTGAAAGAAATCGAGTGCCGTGTTTTGTGTGCATGCCCTGCATGAGGAAGGTGCATGAGATTCGGTCGTCTCGAGCCGAGACGGGCCGCTGGTCCTGAGCTGCATGCTTGTTGGGAGCTGTTGTTGTTGCATGTCGTGCATGTCGCGAGACGGCGTATGCCAAAGTGTCGCCAGCGCGTGGATGGAGGGTGTGAAGTGCGCGAAATGAAGAAGACGTGATAATGAAGCAAGACGGCGCAATGCAAAAGCATTTTCCGAGAAAAGCGCCCGGGGTGGGCTTTCACCGCGACGACGTCGGTCGGTCAGTGCAAAGAAAAGAGAAGGTGATATCCAAAGTGGCCGAAAGCAGCGCTGCCGTTTTCAACGCCATTTCAGTCGAGGCGAAGACAAAGCGGGAAGCGGACGTCTCGCTCTTCGGTCCCAGGCGTCTCCGCCGAGCGCGGGCGGCGGCGTCGCGCGGCGTCGCGACGCCCGGAAGCGGCCCGTCAGCTGCGGCGGGGGAGGCGGACACGTGCGTGAGGGTGCGTACGGCACACGAGCGCCCACGCACTGCGCTGCCCGGCGGCGGCGGCGGCGAGGGCGGCGCCTGTAGGGGGCGGCGGCCGGGGCGGAAGCGTCGCGACGGCGCCTTGGCGGGAGCGACGGCGCCGCGACGACGCTGCTGCCATCTGTGCGCGGCGCCACGCACTACCCGCCGCCCCCGTCCCCGCTCGTGCCGCCACCCTGCGATAAGGAGCCGCGTGTCTCCAGCCTGCGTCCTCTCGGTAAGTGCGCGGGCAGACGGGTGCGTGCCTGGGCTACGCTCCGTGTCTGTGGGTCCTTATGCACGCGGGCGGAGCTCGCCAGTGCAAATTCAGATTTTTTTGCGCGCGCGCTTCATTGCGAAATATAGCGGCCCGGAGTTCATATATTTGCCGCCCCATTGTTAGGATCTCCCGCAGCGGCCGTGCGGAGTAAACGGATAGGTTGCGCTTGTTTATATGAGGAGGACAGGAAATATGTGTGAACACGCGCAGCGTGTGTTGTATTTATTTTGGGCGTTATTATCCTATATTTTCTGTCCGTAAAATGCGGACAAGCAAATCTGCATAAACAGCAAGATATTTGTAATGTTATTCCCATATTACCGCTTTCGGTTCAACCAATACTCAATATTATTTCAATCTATGTAAGTTGCTCTAACTACGTCGAATAACGTAGCAAGGTTCGGCATTTGAAAATTAGAAGTGGCCTTTCCTAATGTTCTATGTAATATCTAATAAAATATATCAGAATGACTCGATAACTATTTATATTGACTGTACAACTAATATTACTGTAATATAAGTATTTCAGAGAATGGAAATAGCTTGCTTCTCTGAAAACTGTCTTGTACACAGTTGGAGAAACTACAAAAATTTTTATAAAAGCTTTTGAGAGCAAAATTTAAAAAAAGACAAAAAATACAAATGATATGACTGTAACGTCCATGTGGAGAGGGAAATTCTTTCGTTTGTGTTCGTAAATGTCGTTTAAGAACTCAACCGTTTATTGCTAGTTTCAGCGTTTCCTGAGCGAAGAATACCCTCCAAACGATGCAATGTAACCTTGAAGCCGTTACTGCTTACAAAATCTAGGAGAGCTCACAGCTTGTGGAAGACTTTCCTGATTATTACTAATACACTTCCACTGCTAAATTTCTGTTCACCCTCTGTATTATTATGATTGATCAAATGGATTAAGTCCATTTAAGAATCCAAATGAAATATATAAAAATGGAGCTACACGTAAATACAAGTCTACGCTTCTATATGCAAGCCTACAATACGTTTTTCTGAATTTGATTTTGTAAAGCCACAGTTTGCAATAAATTTGAATGGAGTAACAGTGTTTTGTCCAATTTAATTCTACAGACTACACTTTCATAGGCCCATTCGATTGGCTCCATTGCGGAAGTTCAGTGATCACTAGAGTGCAGTGGTGGATCGGGGCGGGGGGAGGCCTAGAGTTTTCGTTTGTTCCTTTCTTTTATTTGGCAAAATTGATTTAAATATTTATGTTAGAATTACGTAATTATTTTAAAAAAATAATATTTATAGTATCATATATACACTAGAGAAAGATAAATATCGGAAGACAGAGAACACGATGGTCAGACGACATAGTAAGAAGTCTGGGAAGACTATGGACCAGAATAGCAGGAGAGCGCATAAAATGGAGAGAAGTCATCGACACACTCGAAGAAGTCCATAGAGAAGAACATTAAACAAATAAGAAGTAACAGGGACACAAAAATAAAGAACACAACGATAAGTGAAGTGAAAGAGAAGTGATGATAAGTAAAGTGATAACTAATAGTGAAGTGATGCTAACTGATAAGTGAAATGCTAGCTTATTTATATCCTTACAATGTAAGAGGTGCTTGTCCTACTAAGGGATGCGAACGGGCTAATAATAATAATAATAATAATAATAATAATAATAATAATAATAATAATATACACTACAAAAGTAATATATAATATAATAACAAATGTTTCGTATTTAACAAAAATCTACGATGCCCCTCTCCAAAATGATCGGCTGAATCCGCCCCTGCTAGAGTGTTGGAAGAAAAGAACAATCGAAAAGTACGTAAAGATTAATTTTTCCTCATAAGAATTAAATTAATACATACATTAAATATCTTTTGCGGGGTGAGATAAAATGTTTATAGATCCCTGAAAAATAGTATATTATAATAATAAAAATGCTTTTCCCCAACAAACTGATCTCTCGACGGGGAGTCAGATTTATTTTCTTCTGCTGATTTAGTTACATGTCTGAAATTAGGAGACTATTTTTTCTTGCGTCCTCATGTCCTAAAACATTGCACTTCTCATAATTAAGGTTATAGGTTTTCAAATTGTTTTTAAAAAGATTCTTTTTTTTAATGTTAACACTGAATGTACTAAAATTACCTGACTTCCCACGAGTGTATCCTGTCCTTCGTTCCTTCTAGCTCCGCTACCTAGGGGCCACACAGCGTACTATTAATACTGCGAGCACCGCTCAATAGATATCATGTTTCATAAACAAGAATTATTTCAATGGCTCTTGAAGAAACATTTAATGCTGTATATTTTGTGGTGGTGTTGATATAGAATAAACACAGTTCTTTTACTTAACTACTTGTCTTTCCGAAATTTAGCTCCTTCAAAGTACTATGAAATGATATTTTTTTAGAAGAAACGTTTGCATTTTGTTCCATTGGTAAACAATTTTACGTTTTTGCTAAAATAACATTTGAAAAAAAATTCCAATCCAATTCGCCAATCTCCAATTCCTTGTTCGTCTATGAAAATAAAATTTTGTATGTGTCGCTAAGTGCATGTGTTCTGGCTTGTAGAAAAGTAAATAATCTAAATAACTGACCTTTAAAATGTGCGTTTCATGAATCATTAGCTTCAGAATATTCTTGATTTGATCAGTAAAAGTATTTCCTTGCTGCCAATGTTTGCATCTCATCTTCGGCTTAAATGCTTTCGTCAAGAAATACAAAGTACACGTTACTCGTTTATTGAGATACATGACTTGTCAATAAGTTAGTAGTTTCGTTGTGAAGAAAATAATCTGTTAAACTTAATGTGTATACTGTTGTCATTCTGTCATTCTATATATATTTTTTTTGCAATTTCCTTGTATTTAGTTATCTTTACATTTTCTTTGGAAAACACTTTTCATCGTGTAAAGTGCAAAAGACGTTGACTCCTTTTGTAATATAAGACATAGATTTACGAAATATTTTTCTCGAAAACGAACGTATTCAAGATGAGAACGATGAATATGATCTTCACCTGCCGAAGAAATATGTCCACCAATGGCATATAGAGCGAAAAAGTATGGGAATATAACAAAATTCAAGTAATCAAAACCTGTGACATGTGACAAACTTGTGACCTGTGACAAACATCGCAGATTAAAAAATTGTATTGTGTAGAAACTATTACGATCTTTCAAATTCAGAATATTTATAAAGACATTATTACACCTAAGTAGTTTTACCTTTTATAAAAAAAAACTATACTGTATTTCTCCACATTTTCAATAATTGTAATTTTTCTGGGTACAGGATGCTGATATGCAGTTGCCGCTTGAAAAGAAAAGCGAAAATATTTTCCGAACTGTCCGATCGCCACAGAGAGCATCTTATCAATAGTTGCGCGCACTCATTTCCCCTGAGAAAATGCCGTCCTCGCCCCGCCCTCCCCGCAGAAATGCTGTAATGGCGGCCGCGAGGCGTGGGCGTGGCGGGGAGGGGCGGGCGCAGGGGCGTGGGCGGATCGGGCGCGACGCCGGCCGTGGCTCAAAGGGAGGCAAAGCCGAGGCAAAGTCGACTTAGCACGGGGCGAGGGGGCGCGGTGGGCGGGCTTCCTGTTCGATCATTTCCACGCGCAGCCTTCCTTTCGCTAAATAACAACGTAAAAACATTGACAAAGCTCTCGTTCTCTCGACTTTTCGTAACGAGAGCGGAGGCGACGGCGGCGGCGGCGGCGGCGGCGGCGGCGGCGGGGTCCACGGCGCCGCGACGCCGCTGGCGAGCCGAGCCGAGTCGAGTCGCGGCCCGACGCGGAGCAGAGAGCGCCGCGTGGGTCCCGGGAATTCGGTGGGAGTTAGTCCTGGAAGGCGGAGTTAGCCCCTGGCTCGTTAGCTTTTTAGCTTGTTAGCTCGTTAGCCGCGTCGCGGCCCCCGGTCTGCTTCCGGCGCGGCGCGGGGCGGCGTCGCGGCGCAGGCGGGCGCCGCCGTCGGGCGTCGGACGTCGGGTGTGCGTAGGGACGCCGCCGACGCTGCCGCTCGCGACGTCGTGTCGCGTGGTAGCGGGGCGGGGGCGTGCCCGCCGGGGTCAGTTGTTGATGTGAGAGAAGTCGGAATTGGTTGTGGGAATTTTGGGATCATCTTGTCGCCGGCAATCCGTTTCGAAGAGTTCGTTGTTTCTTGTAGAGTATTTTTAATGGGCAATTTTTCGATAATTATTTTTGGTCGTGTAGAAAATTGTAATTCAGTATATTTTCTCTCCCAATGTTTTTCCATTAAATTTTAGGAATGAATTTCATTTGAATATCGAAAAGCCCTGTTGCGTTGCAAAAAAAAAAAGCATTGAGTGACGTCATTCTCTACCATCTAACATAAATCCAGACGACTCGGTAGATTTTTCTCTTATAGGAAGTCTCTAGTTTTCTGTACCAATTCCTGCTGCTGAACCCAGAGCTGGTGACAGCAAGAATCTATAGACAAAAACTGAATTTGGGAAGCATATGATCAGAATTGAATTCTTGGTTGGGAGTAATTATAGTTGTGTGCGGTGAAAGACTATATGCTTCAACTTCCGAATGTTAATCCCTGCTTTCAGGATTATTGATTTCATTTTGAGGAATGGACCTAGAAGGTGAGATGAATCTTCACCTTCCCTTGAAATATAATACTTCCCTCTTTGTTGCTCGTAGGAGCCGTCTTATCGTCCGAGTTCAGTCTAAGTGCTCATAAAATACCTCAACATTAAGGTTTTTTGTAAATTTGATTTTTTTATGTAACTTTATTATAACAAATTTCGTAAGCTAAGTTACATCTTCTAAATCAGTTTCCGTTTTGTAGTTTTGAGGAATACCTACACTTTTAAAAATAATCATTTAAAATCTTTGCGAGCTTTCGTTAAATACTCTATGATAATAAACAATAGTTTGCGTAGATTTACAGATTATTCTTTCAACATTAAAAATCATACTAAATTGGGAAGCCTAAACTGGACAAAAAGTTAACAATTTGTTTCAAACAACAAGAGAATTTACAACCAAAATAAGCTGCTATACAACTGACAAGAGAACCGTGTAAGGGCATTAAAATGTCTACCAACCTACTCAATTTATTTTTGAAATTGTTACTATTAAGTTCTGCTTTCTGAACTGTATTCATTATGCACTGATTACATATCCCAGTAGAGAGTGATTGTGTATACAAGTATAGAACGTGGGTGTTCATGAAATACATTTTTAACTTTGGAGTTCTGTAACTTATATTCAAAGACATAATGAAAACATTAAAATTCTGACTAAAACATCATGCACGTCAGTAATACCGATTTCAATTGATAGATGCAAAATATTTTTATAATTTAAATATAAAGAAATAAAATTCTTCACGTAATTCCAAGAGCAGTAAAACAAAACACATTCCTGCAATATTTTCCTAACAGTAAGGAGTTTGTTATGTCGTGTTTCAGTCGACCTATAAAACTACAAATTTTCTACTGAATATTGTTAAATGTTGCAAGTCGTTACAACAGTTATTTAGCGAAAATCGATGTAGAGTCGTAATTTTGAAGGATCAAGATTGCTGTTTATCAAATCGATACTGGTGTTATTGCTTGTTCGTGAAAATGACCTCGCGCACTGTCAGCTTAGATTGTGTGTGTATGTATGTGTATTTGTAGATCCCTTTAAGTTCGCTTCTAATTGGTGCAAAACGTATCTACAATAACATTTTCATTGAACATAATGTTTTGTTGAGAGTAGTTTAATCTACAACAACAATATTTGACCTGTTACGAACATTTTTTGCACAAAAATTATTTTTACAATACTTTGGTTTAGAAGGAAATATTTTAGATGTTTTTAGGGGAGGGGGAATCTCACTAACTTTTGTGTAGGGCTGAAAGTATGAAATCCTTAAGAAAACTAGTGGATATACCATTTTAAAATATCACGAGGTTTCTCGATCAAGCTCCGACCACCCATATTAAGGAATCTAGGAATATTGGAACGTCGAATTCAACACCAAGCTGATTCGCTGGTTATACATTATGATTGTCGTTTGGCATTGACCTCCGGTTTATCCGAGTTTTATCCGAGTCACATCCGAGGTATTCTAGGTCCCATTACTACAGATTTGTGCGAGTTTCCTATAATTCAAAGCAAACTCCTTTTTACAAGTATAATACTTCCTTTCGGGTTTTCTTCTGACAGATCTCGCGACTAGTTTGTTACACGACGTTTGGACAGTTGAAGTGATACATTTGTTAGTGCGTGCAAAAGTTGAAGGGGGACTGATGCTTGAGGTTATTTTATATTTGTTCTTAGCGCTCGGTTGGGTGATAGCTCCTGAGAAAACTGGTAGATGGCACTGTTTGAGATGCGAACTCGAACTCAACACTCGTGAGTGAAGACATCTCGATATTTGTGTGAATTAAATTCTCGTTTTGTGTGTATTATTGTATCAAAGAGAAAATACGTTTTCCAGATTTGTTGGGACACGTAGAGAGATTGTTATTATGCTATTATGCATCAATGATATAATATAAACTTCAAACGTATTGTAATCTCCTGAACAATGTGATCTCGAATTTTCTATTGTAAAATACGTATTTTTCTCTTATCTCAAGTCTTTTATATTGCGCATTTTATTTCGTCAATAAACAGTCAATCTAAATGAAACACATAAGCAAGTTTTTGATTTCTGAATGCTACATCTCGATTTAGCCGAGATCGCTAAAGAATTTCACGCTCCAGGCCAGTGACTTGTGTCGGTTACAATCTTCTTGTAAAATCATCCTTAGCTGCTACATGCCATCAACCAGATAGCTCCAACAATGACCCTGAGCGAACTGCAGACAGTACGGAATGTACGGCGAATTGAACTCGGGCATATATGGGTTAAATGACGTCATCCACCTTTTCGAAAAATGAATAGTTGTTGAGTAATAACACTAAGAGAAGGAAAAGTTTCTTTGTGACGCGAATTGCCACTACTTTTAATGGTATCTCCCTCCGCCCAAGAATTTGTTTATCGTGCTGTGTTAGATGTTCGTCGCACCGAGCGCTGTCAGCCGCAGTTAAATGCAGAATGCGGGCGCATGATTAGACTTCTGACATTTATTCTGTGAATTTCCTTCATGAAAAATATCTGTGATGTTAACGTCTCTTCAAATAATGCACTTTCTTTCTCAAGTTAGACTTTGTGTATGAATATTGGATTTTATACAATTTCCCCGATAATACCCCCGTCCTACGTTTCCTCTAGGTGCGCTATCTAGAGGTCATACATCGTACTGCGACTCTGCGAAAAACGCTCTATAGATACCGTGTTTTATGAATAAGAATATTATTTCCTTTTATTTTGAAGAAATGTTTGGAGCTGCTCACTTTCTTCGAGAAGCTGGTGGTACTTGAATAAAATAAGCAGCTCTTTCACTTCACGTACAGAGGTTTCGTTTCCAAATTTAGACATTTCAACTACAAATTGAAGAACTGTTTTTATCAGAAGAAACTTTTCCACTTGAATGGCGTTTAGATTGTAAGAATTTTCTCTATCTTTGTTATAAAATTATCATTTGGAAAATTATTTTTCCAAACCAATTCGCCAGCTCTAAAGAACATTTTCTACTGGAGTAGTGATGTTGTTATTGAGTTTTGTACTAGAACTTTTCTATTTTTGGTTTATAATAATAAGTGATATTAAAATTAAACGGATATGCCAGCCCCGTCTATATCGCAAGAGATATTCTTTCAAAAACTTCGTTTACGAAATCTCGTGCCTATCTCGTCCTAGAAGGACCTGGACTTGGAAACCATTGAAAATGTTTTGTTGTTTAAACAGACTCCTTATTTCAAATAAAGCTTTTCACTTGGAATATGAATAATTACTTCTGTAATTACACTAATTTCCTTCGAAATCTAGTCACGTGTAATAGAATGTGAATTAATGGAAGAAGCTTCAATTACTTTCTAACTTCGAAACGTTTCAATGTTTATTAGTATTACATTATAAGATAAACATTTTTATCTCCGTTTCTGAATTATAAAATATAATGTAGGAATTTTTGATGCTGAGATTTGTGTAACAGGACAGCCTTCAGCTCATCTTTGAATACTTCACCTTTTAGTCAGTGTCGTCTTGTGTGATTGCTATTAACATTAGTTTGTAGAGTATACGTTAGAATGATTACAAATTATGATATAAATTTGTTAAATACTATTTGATGGTTGCAATTAAACTATTGTTTTTCCGCACTCAAATGTAACATTTGCTGTTTTAATAAGTATTATTGTGTTTGAAGGTATTGGTGAAATTGAACACATCTGACATAGCATGTCTATAATTTTCAGTGTGTTTTGCTGTAATTATTTTCGTTTCAACATAACTACTAAAGTAACAAAATTACAGCACGCCATTTTTGAGCTAATCATCATCTTTTATCTGTGAACACTTTTACACAACCTGTCACTTCTGTTGGTGGGTACACAAAATTACAAAAACAATTCTTCAAAGTTTTTGTGAAAATGTTTTAGAAGTTATGATCCTCCAAGACAGAGAGATGAAGTTGATGAAATGAAGACTGGTTTGTTCAGTTTTAGAGTAGAAAACAACTGTCAATTACATATACCTAAATAATAGGTGTTAATAATATACATTCTGAATATCAAGTGAAGTACCTGAAACGCCTTGCCGAAAGAAATTTCTTTAAGCCTTTGAGGAAATATCTGACATTCTGAATAAAAATCTTGATAGCTAAGAAGCCGCCAAACCTAATGAAAAATGTACTTTACGACAACAGTATGAATAACTTGTTCTTCGAGTTACTTTCTGCAACAGTTCAATATATAATGTGAATATTTTTTATGTATTTATATTATAGAAAAAGGTAGATTTGTTAATGATGTTTAAAACTGTGTTAAATTCAAGTTTATTTATTACAAGGGAAACCAATAATTTGATTTTCGTAAACCTTACGAGCATCACATCATGTGAGGTGAACAATTGTCTTTAGGTTATCATTAAATACACTTAAAAAATAAGTGTTCTCAGGTACATGGGGTTGTGGTTAATAGTACAAGACCAACGTGTATCTCTGAACAAGTTTCCAAACTTTGGTTTTTCTTTCGAAAGTGGAAAAGTGTTGTAAGTTATTAGTTTTAAGGAAGTGTTCGATATTAAATACGCTTCTTTATGTAATTAGTTAATTTTGAAAGATGAAAATATAAAATGAAAATGATTTGTACTCTAAATTAATTAAAATTTTCAAAGGATCAAAGACCTTTGCTATTTCAGAGGTGCTACATGAGCAAATACTTTCTCGCATTATCGGCAACGGTTTCGTAATATTGTAATATTGCAATTTCTGCCGTCACTTCAAAAACTCCAAACCAATTCAAACGAAGCGCCTTCGGTGGATATTTGCTATGATTTCGCTAGTTTGGAACGGTAGCCTTTCCTTACTACTGCAAAAGAAATAAACATGAATAAATATCAACTGTTAGAATATTTGCAGCAGATTGTATAAACAAGCAAGGATAATTTCACGTGTAAATTAAACACCCGGAACTGAAAGACATCCAATATTAACGCATATATAGCAGGAATATACGGTGAAGTAAAAAAGTATGTTTCTACTTCTAAGTTAAATTTATTACCTCCATTCAATCTATTTCCTTTCATAAGAATATTATCTACATCATATAATCATCACGACCGACGATAATGAAATGAATTCCAAGAATTTTAAAACCACCGAGTTGGCATTTTGCGAACTGACAATGCATTAAAGGAGCACGTAAAATTAGAATTTACCATTTCCGTTGTTTGTTTTTTTTTTCAAATTTCGAAAACGCAGAGGGTACGCCAAAAATGGGAGTATCACCACTATCTTTACAGTTCTTTGTAATATACAACGAAAAATTTGGAGCCGTTTCTGAGAAAATTATTGCTTGAAATTTAAAATTTGCATGTTTGACATAAAATTACGCCAAAAATACTCGCATTTTCGAAAAATTCAATACGACCTTATTTGAAGATGTGTTTTTAACGAACACATTTTAATAAGAAAAAAAATATCTTCATAATTGTAGCTGTACAAAGACGCCGGAAAATTTTGAATTTTTGAAATTTTCGAAAAATCAGAGATTTCAACAAAAATGATATCTTCACCGTTCTCTTCCTTTATTGTAACCAAGGTCAAAATTTGATTTTAAAAAATATGCCACGTTTTTGGACATTTTCAAAATGTCCCAATGGCTTCATGAAAAATTACCCCCAAAATTAAAATATGTTTGAAATTCAAGGGACCTCGACATCACCCAGATCAATTCGAGAGTATCAATTTTGGTGTAAATCCTCTTTGCTATTTAGCCCCTAGTGTTGTTCAGACAGACGGATGTTTTGCCATTAATCGATTTTTCGATATTAAGAACTAAAAAAACAAGAATTCTAACTTCACAACGAGTTAGAGGAAGTAATTTACTTTACACGGGAACGATATTTATCCACTTTTTCGTTAGCAGGACCCGGAAATCAGAGTTTTTCTCGCGGAAATTCACCATTTTTCCTGCAGCATTACAACACTTTCTCTATACATAAGCGTAAGCAGTAGTGAGAAAGAAAAATCCGTCGTTCAGTGACATCATCAGTTGTATACTTATTGTTCGGTGTTTGGTTGTTCTATGAGGGAACCCAAAGGCGCAGAATGAATACTTTTAGTTCATTCGTAATAAATGTATTAGGGTTGTTACTATTATTATAGTGGTGTTTAAACTGCTTCCAAAAAACACTCTTTTAAGTGAATGTACAGCCATTGAAATATATGCAGGACGATATGGTTAGACAAAAATGTATTCTCTCCCTGCACACTTAAGTATACTGAAAGATAAGTAAATAAACCATCTGCTTATGCTTGTAAAAATTTCGAACAATGTCGCAAAACTTGTTAATCGAATCTGAACTTATTTCTCGAATTTAAACTTTCTGGTACGGAATGGTGTTTTGTTGTTATTTTGTTTTGTTTTTGTTGTTGGGTTTTTTCTTTCTTTTCAGAATGAGTGTATTTCGAATCAATGTAAGTGCTGTAGACTCTACAGAAATGTTTATTTCGCGTTGACAAAATTCAGTGCTGGATTCATGTACTAATTAGAAGCGCAAGAGTAGTAAAGAATCATAACGAAATGTTATAGTATTCTAAAATTTTACCTATTTTAAAAACAGAGAAATCGTAATAGAAGTATGAAACGGAGTCGATGTATGATATTAAAAATTTCCTATTAGAATTCCAGCAAAATTCTTCTCACTCTAAGTCAACTATCATTAACCGGTTCATTTATACAATGAACTCGATAGGAAAATGAAATCCATAAATAAATCATGAGTATAAATTGTGTTGATTCGTTGTATTATTATCTTGCAATATTTACATTGCTGGAATTTATTCGAGTCCAAACATGCATTGCCATTCTCTCTCAATCCATTAAGATCGGTCGTCACCTCCATAAGAGTAAATATTTAAAAAATAAAAATCGATGCAAGAGAACTTTACGAAGCAAGAAGGTAATGAATCAACCTGTAAGCGCACAAAGCATATGTTCTAATGATTGATAAAGTGCCGGAAGAGAGGAAGCGTTTGCTTTTCCGCGTATTCAAATCTTCCCGCGAAGACGATCTCGCACATCTTAGGAATTGCGAGATATCGTCCTCAATAATTACGATCTAATCTGCTACATTCCCCCAACTACAAGTAGGAGTATTTGTGAACGAGTCGTGAGTGAGGGAGTGTGTGTGCGAGTGGGGAGGGGGCAGGTGGAATACGAATGCAATTGCGTTTGCAAAGCGGCGGGGTGTGAGACGCGGGCGTGACGCGCCGCCGAGCTTCTTACGCCGACCGCCAGAGGGGACAGCGGCGCGTGCAAGATGGACGTCTTGAGGCGGTGCGGCGGCAGGGGCGTGTGCGACGGAATCGCACGACTCAGGCGCACCGGTCAGTCGCATAGCCTCGCGGGACACCCGTGAGACTTTCCAGGCGACACTACCCCGCCGCGCCGCAGTCCGGAGAATGACACATAGAAGGCGCTAAATTTCGTGTGTTTGCTAGTTATTCATTGCCTGAAGATAAAGAAATATTCCTTGAAACGTAGCAATTTAATGAACTACAAATGCATCGTTGACTTTTCTGTGACGTATGTGTAGTTAATGTGATTTGTGAACGATTATTGGGAATAAATTCTGTTGTGAATTCTATTTTGGCCTGTCGAAAATGCATTGGCCAAATATGGTATAATATAATTAAAAATTATCAAGTTGTGACAGACGCTGATATTATAAGTAACGTAGAATGCACTGTATATACTGCATGGCACATAAAACTGCGAATTGTGTATTATTATGCTGATAATATTAGCTCCAATTGAAAGTAGTTTTGTGAGAGTAAAATGAGCAATTTTCAGATGAATATGTGGTGAACTTACTCAAGAATTACATTAATACCACAATTCATTCCTATTTTCTTTGTAGCTGTTTCTTTATCTACTTTTGGCTTTTCTAACGTTCGCACAAGATATGCTCAATCAAAAATATTAAGGTCATTTAAATAATGGGACAAATGGAATGTTCACATCAGAAACAAGAAATTCTGTGAAAAAACGACATCAAAACGTTTCATATTGTCTTGGAGATAAAATCATTTGATCCGTTGCTCTTCATAAATAAGCACTAAAAAAGAATATTTTTAGAGCGAATACCGAACGGTTGTAATTAAACTTTCTCTTTAAAAATATCTCTACAGGAAACTATTTGTACATCTCCAGTCTTGCGAAAATAAAGTAAGATCACTATTTGAATCAAATGATGCTTTTGGCATCGTATCCGCTGCTTGGTAATATTATGTAAGCGGGTTTTGTTCTCTATTTCCTTCGAAGAGGCCACTTCCCTCGAGAAGTTGCTTCTTCCGTCCACACGTGTGCGACAAACAGCTGATGGAGCCAAGGCTCTTTCAAAATAACCCATTAATTTAAAGGCACAGACACCGAACTCAGGAGGAATTAATATCCATTTTACGGGCCACAATTTTATTATGCAATACAGCGACCATTATTGTGGAGTTGGCTGTATGTTACGGTTCATCGGGGCACACTAGAGCATGTACCAATATAAAAGACAAGTGTATCAAGAAAATTAGAAGCAGGGCGGATTATTATCCTTGGGATCGTTAAGCACGATCAAACGATCCCCGAACAATATTGACATACTGAACGTAATAAAACAAATTACGAAAATAAACCAGAACTTTTCAGATACAAATGTATTATTTCAAACAATAAAAAAATATTATTTTTGTGTATTATTGATAAAATATTTATCAAATATTTTCCCTTATTTATGCATTACCTAACTCATATTTTTGTTGGAAAATATTGAGAGCTCTCTATCTAGCGGGGGACCCAAAGCACGTCCATCTCCTTTGCTCACCCATGGAGATGCGTGCTGATATGCAGCACGTTATCCCACGCTTCCATTCTCCTCTACGCTGATGGGCACCGTTTCGAGCATGCTTTATAGTGTGACGGTCCCTATGTGCATAAACTTCATGCATTATGTATTATGTACTCATACACTAAAAGTGCTTCAAACGAATGGATTATTTATTATTTTCTTCCACATGTTCTTGAAATTATTTGCATAGTTTTTCCTATGTGTGCGATTGGCATCAACGTTTTTTGGTAAATTGAGACTGTTAAGTGGAGAAAGTTTAAGTATAACCATCAGGTATTATATCGGATATTTATAACACGAGTGGAAAAAATTGCTTCATTTTGGAGAAGGAAATGTTGAGACACGAGACCGATAGGCCAAGAGGCACAATCCTACGAGAAAAAAAAAACTTTTAAAATGTGTGTCATTCACTATTTTTTAGACAGCTTTACTTCCATTTTCTTTTCTTTCAGGTGTACAAATCTCTTTAATGATACATTAATATCAATAGTAGTTGTCGCGGTGAGGCGAAAGTATTTTGTTTGACTCGAGCATGAGCGTTCGGGATGAGGGAATTATATTATTTTTTGTGTTGAAGAATACCTAAACTCAAGTAAGTAAATAAATTAATTTAAAAAATGAATGAAAGAAGGAAACGATTAGCTGTGCTGCAGTAGCACATATTTTCTTGCATTATTTGTAACTTTTGCAGTTTTCGAAAATTCAGACAGTTCAACGAAAATAAGACCTGGTAATGTTTTAAAGCGTACTGTTCTCTATCCACGGTATAAATTTAAAAAACATTTGGAGACTATTTTGAATTTTTTTAATAACTTGCATTTACCGATTTTGCGAAAACAACTCTTTTTTCTTCAAATAATTGTACATTACGTTATCCACATACCGTACATTTTTTACAACAGATTTTAAAAACGTCCTTTGTTGTGTCCGAGAAATAAAATAATAAAAATGTGGAGCCATTTGTGAGAAAATTTGCTAAATGTTAAGACTTCTTGTAAAGTATCCTCATAAATTAAAAAAAATAAATTTCAAATCATCTGGGGATATGTTTGGTCAGATCGACCGGGAAATATCAATTTTGGAGAAAGTCATGTGAACGGTTTAGGCGCTAACATTGACCATGGACCGACAGACAGAGTAGACAGAGATACGGACGATCATAGTAAAGTAACAGAGTAGACAGAGGACGGACATATGGACGGACGACTGACGGACGGGCAGACAGACGGACGAACAGACGCACCAACAGCGATGGCTCAGAGCATCAACTGATGTCATTGACTCATCAGTCCTTCTGACGGGGAGGTCATAGGTTCGAGTCCTGATAATGGCAGTATTTTCGACTTTGGCTTGTCAGCTAGGTCGAATTCAGTCGCTGGCTGGAGGAGAATTCTAGCGGCTGGCTGCTCTGATCGATAGTTTTCCGTGGTTTCTCCGATCAACACCAGGCGAATGCCGGACTACTCAAACAAACGGGCCGCGGACCGCGCGCGATCTCTCCCACCTCTTCCTTGTCCTATCCTCACCCCCTTACACACACATACGCTAACATGCATTACACTACCGCACATGCCGGGAGACCGGTCGGGAGCCGAGAGCTTGTCCTGGCTGGGGCGGTGCCCCGCTGGCGAGAGATACCTGGCTAGGGAAATTCCCACTATCCGACGGTAGGTTAGCGCCGGATCTCGCCATAAAGCGGGAAAAGACCATCGCTACCTCCCGAGCAAAAACACGCACTACACGTACGGGACTAATGACTTGACGCGCCCGAAATCACGAACAGTCAATCATGGACAGATGGAAAAGGTTACTCTAGCCGAGGTTCTCTCCTAGAGAATCCTCTTCAATGTATAAGTTAGCTTAGATATTCTAACTAGAATAAGTCTGAAAATACATCTGTAAAGTAATTGTACTGAACGATGAAATCCATCTAAAATTAATAAATGTGTCTAAAATTAATAAAAAAAAGATGGACGGACGGACGGAGAGGCAGACGGGTAGACGGACGGACCGACAGATGGATGAACAGAGGGGCAAATGGACTGACGTTTTGCCGTCAACCAATTTTTCGGTATCAATGACCCACAAAATGTGGATGCTGAGTACAGAAAGGGTTAGAGTAAATAATGTACTAAATATTGGAACACGATTTATCACCTCTTTCGGTATCAGAACCTCACAGTATGAATTTTTTTCTGTCGAGAAACTACCACTTTCCTCAGCAGAATTACAATACTTTTCTTTTACTAAGTCAGTATTAATCGCGCAACTTTTCTTGAACTATGGCTTGGAGAAATGGTAGAGTGGGGGTATTAGTTACGACATCGGCCACTAGACTTAATGAAGCAATGCCAATCTCTGGAATATTAGTCACGCCTTCGCAACATTCTCAATAAATTGAGTTATAATTTTCCCAAGATTGCCGAGGTATCTCCTGCGATGGATCTAGATCTACTTTGGCTATTTCTTTAGATATTGTATAGAAAAATACGACCAAGAGTTCTCGGTTTCGACAGTAAATAATGTTTCTTACGCGCCAATGAATATGTATTTGAAATGTCATCAGTGCTCGCTGCGAACTTTGGTCTTCAACTGTTTATTGCTCTAGGAAGGGGAAAGCAAGGTCATCGTTCAAGAAAAGTTGCGCGGGTAATACATATTACGACGAGAAAGTAAAATGAATCAAATGAATAAATGAATGAGTAACGAGGATTTGTGAGCACAACTCAGCGGATGTATATATAACTGTTATGCCTTGAACCAAAAGACGCACTAATCTCAACTGGGTAAAACTTGACGTTTGTATGAGCGTTCAATCATTGGTTAAACACAAAATGAGCTACCCCAGACAGGTGAAACAAGAGTATCGGCACCGTTAAACCACAGACGCGCATCTTCGTACGGGTAAAACTATCACGAATCCTTTACATGTAGCAGAGCGCGGCTCTTGATTGGAGATTCTTGATTTTCTAGATTTCTTTTCAGTTGGTCTCCTCAAATAATAACAATAATAATAATAATAATAATAATAATAACAATAATAATAATAATAATAATAATAATAATAATAATAATAATAATAATAATATTTATGCTGTTTTAAAGCTGATATATTGTCAATTTACATTTTCCTATATTTCTAACTGATCAATGTAACTGTAGACATTAAGGAAGATCCATTAATTCATTCGTATATTCGAAGCTGTTATAACTTCTACGGTACTTATGGAGTGAAACGCTGGAAAACTCCCCAAAATGGTATATTTTCGATACCTTAACGATTCATCTTTGTAGGGTGAATTTTAAATGTTCATGTGTACAAAAAGCAAGCTCGTTAACATTCATTCCAAAACGGTAAAGTTGTCACTGAAGTTTACGCTTTGATCCGGCGGCAACTCAAAAGCTCGTCTACATCAACACAGTAAATCTTTCCGATATTGCATGAGCTATCTCATCTTCGAATCCTTTAACAAGCGTGAATACGTTTGCTTCCTTAAGAAGGCGTTTCAAAGAATTTGCACTACATATGTCATTGTTATGGAAGCGAGAAGGATATTTTTGTTGTCCCCAAACCAATAAGGTTATCAAAAAATTTGAATATCTGGAGTCCGAATGCCATTCCTTTTATAAACAAGAGACAACAAATGTCAAATCTTGATATTATTTCATGCACTCTTAATAATTTTCTACACAAGAGCGACACATATAATATATTAATCTAGAAATTTCACATTCGATAAAACAATGTCTCAGAAGTATGCTTGTAAATAAACTATTGTTGATTCCACTTTAGGGATTTGTAATTTAGATTTGACAATAAACTGCTGCCAACATGTTGCAAGCAATTGACGATTCGCGAGTAGCGTGTTATATGCATACATTTTGGTTGGGTAGCACTGAAAGGCGAAAGAATATTCCGATGAGATCCCAATGTTGCGCTATTCAAAAACACTCGAATATGTACTTTTTCTACTGTAAATTTCCTTCAGTTTTGCAACTAAAATGCCTTTTCTTTTAAAATTTCGTTATTTGTTATTTCATTTATTAATATTATTTTTTAAATATATTACACTACATACTGCATATCCGTACTGATATTTTAAATTGTGCGTGGAGATTTATCATTATTTTCATGAAATTGCGTATACGAGTATTTTCATTCGTGTATTCGTATAAACTTATTCCGTAAAACACAGGCTTTCAAATCAAATAATAATATGCAAATTCAGTGATGGTAGCAGATATCTTGTTGTACCTCATAATGTGAGTTAAGTAATAATTAAAGCTATAAATAAGTTTACTTATGTTATAATTATTTAGTTAAGTTATAATCAAAATAAATAATATGTTAAACAAAAATACTGTGAATGCTATATTTCATTTCAGGGAATACACAGAGCCTATTGAAACATTTTAAAGTTCTAACAAGAAGTACATGCAATTACCAATGAACTCCTAGGTTGTACCATAGAGAGAAAAAGGTAATAGGAAGGTAAAAAAATCGCAATTTATCTACAACATCCCACAGCCAGTCCGTCTTTTTGCAAGCTATTTCCTTTACTAGTGGTCTTCTCTACTCCCTACCCCAGCCCTCCACGTACGCTCTGTCCCCGCTTCCCCTCTGCTTTTGCCTCCGTCTTGGCCTCCGCCCCGCCCCTATTTTCGTCCCAACTCCGACTCCGTAACTTCTACCTCCACCTCCGCCTCAACCGCCATCTCCGCGCCGCTTTCCTCTGTCTCCATTGCCTTACAGTCGAGCGCACTGGCGATCGGGAGACCGCAGGTTCGATCCCAGAAAGATGCCGCTTGATGTATTTAACATCAGCGGATTTATATCGCCTGCCGGAATCGAATTCGTCGACCTACTGTTCTGGTCGATGTTTTCCATGGTTTGCGTGATGATTTTCAGGTGTATTCATTTACGGATGTTTCGGGCATATCAACTGCTATGGCATTAGTCCTATTAGAATGGCGAATGTTTTAACTCGGAGGTGTCATCAGTGATTCCGTCCCCGTTGGATGGTGAGATCCGGCGCCGACCTACACGTCTGCTTGCTAGGAATTTCCCTTTTCCCAGTTATGTCTCCCAGCAGGGTACCGCCTCAGTGGGCACAAGCTCTAAGCTCCCGACATGTGTGATAGAGTAGTGAATGAATAGAATGAATGGATAGACCAAGGAAGAGGAAGGAAGAATCACCAGCGGTTCCTGGCCTGTTTGTTAGGGCACTGCTCCGGCAATGGCCTGGTGTTTTTTTCTGATGAATGCTTGAGCAGTATCTCATACAAGTCCCCGGACTGCACTCGACCTTTCGTTCCTACATCCTTTCCTTTCTAATCCACGGATGCCAATGACCATAGTAGCAGTTCAAGCGTCCTAAAACCCTAATCTATCAATCCAACTGCATTTTCGCCATCACTTGCATCCCGCCCTCCTCCTCGCCCTCATCCCCGCCCTCATCCCCGCCCTCGTCCCCGCCCTCGTCCCCGCCCTCGACCGCGCCCTCGTGCCCGCCCTCGTCCCCGCCCACGTCCTCGCCCTCGTCCCCGCCCTCGTCCTCGCCCTCGTCCCCGCCCTCGTCCGCGCCCTCGTCCTCGCCCTCATCCCCGCCCTCATCCCCGCCCTCGTCCCCACCCTCGCCCCGCCCTCATCCCAGCTCTCGTCCCCGCCCTCGTCCCCGCCCTCGTCCCCGCCCTCGTCCCCTCCCTCGTCCCCGCCCTCGTCCCGCCCTCGTGCCCGCCCTCGGCCCGCCCTCGTCCTCGCCCTCGTCCCCGCCTCTGCCCCCGCCTCTGCTCCCGCCTCTGCCCCCGCCTCTGCTCCCGCCTCTGCTCCCGCCTCTACTCCCGCCTTTGCCCCCGCCTTTGCCCCCGCCTTTGCCCCCGCATCTTCCCACGCCCCCGATCCCGCCTTTTCCCATGCCACCGCCTCTGCCCCCGCTTCGCCCTCATCCCTGCCTTCGTCTCTATGTCATACTCCTGTCTCAGTTTCATATTCGCGTGTGCCTCCACCTTTACACCAGCTTCCCTCCTCTATCCCTCTTCGCCCCCTCCCTCCCGCCACGATCTCCAACTCCGCTAGTGGCGCCAGCCGCCACGTGCTGCCGGCTCGGCGCCTGCGTCTTAAGCCGCGCGCTCGCTCTTCCTCCCTCCTGCAAAGACACGTGGGTGCAGCGCCCCCGGCGGAGGAGCGGCTGGCGCTGATCGAAATGCAGCATCTGTAAACAAGCAATGTAACACCCATTGCATGTACAATAAGTATCTAATCTAATAATAAATATCTATCTAGTTTCAAGTCAATTTAAGATCAAAATTATTTGTTGATTTGAAACTGTTGCGTTTTTTACGGGAATTTTATTTTTCGTTGTTTTTTAGTTGTTGTTTTTTTCATACTGGATCTTCGTATTCCAAAAATATTATCGGGAATGCAAATAATTGCAAGAATATTAGATTTGTAAACTATTTTAATTGTAATAGCATTCAAGCCATACATATAAGCAATGAGAGAAATTGCTGTAATTCATTGGAAGCTCTCAGCACTTATGTTAGCAAGCGACTTCCTCATGTTAGCGAAATAAGAAAAACAAAAGAAATCACTACCCTATCGATATTTTTCTTCATAAACTAGGAATGTTCAATTCATTTAGTTGAATTTCTGGGATGAATAAAATTTTACAAAATAATGTTTCCAAAGAAAGTACTTGCACTTAGTGGGAATAAGCCTACAACACTGACAGAAAATGTGCACTGATACTAGACGTCTAAACTTAATTTTTGGAGACTTTCAAACAGATGTTTATCCTATTACACGTGCTGGCTAAACATTTGCAGCATGAGAAATGAAATGAAAGACACATATAAAGAATAGCGAATGAAGGTAAAACGTAACATTCAATGTCCGGTTTACTACATCAAAAGCGTCATTGCATTGACACATTTTATGTACTTTTTGCTTCAGAGAAGTAATAATTACTAGACGAAATTTTTTCGTTGTATTATATTCTTCTGGATTTTTAAAATGTGACGTTTTCATCGTGCGTTCTAATGTGAAAAATGCCAACGACAGTGCTGGACCTTTTTGCTCTAATTCAAATCTAGGCTAAAACGTCTATGCCAATGCTCTCTGGTTCTAGCGCAAAACAAGGTAACTTCGCTTTCAGAACTCGAGTCCGACAGTTCAACGCCAAACAACGCAGCACTTCGCAAGAGTGAAAAGCGACTCGAGTTGGACGCAGTTTGACAACGCGAATCGCGCTCCGTCCAGCGCTCTCTGTCAGAGGAGCGTCGAAACTAGAGTTGGCAACTTCCAGGGTCGACATTTGTCATTCTTGTGTTTCCATTTCTCCTTCAGCAGGCTTGCCTTCCTTAATACAGCACATCCGGAGATATGTTCTCAGATTGAAAACTGTTGTGTTGGTAAACTTACGTTAATTGAATATTTGAAAGAGTCTCAGGTGCCCTTAAACTTATACAAAATGCAATATTTGTGAATTGAGACAGACGTTGAATTGTCGCAATTTAATATTAAATGTGTTTTCATACGCTGAATGGCATACGGTCTGTGAATTTGTTGTAATAATGTAAGTTCTTTCGAGATGTGACGTAATGAAATGACGTAAAACTAGACATAAAGAAGACATTTTATAATTTCTCGTGTTTTCTCTCGCGAAGGTTGTTAAAAACAAAAAAAAATTCCAGAAAGTAATTTCAGCTTGTTGGAAACAATACTTAAGAATATAAATACAACCTCAAGCGTACTGTTTCTAAATAAGATATAAATATTCCAGTCGTATTACACATTTTCGAACTCGGGTGATATTTCCATCATAAAGAAGTAAAAACTTGAAAAAAATCTGAGAAACATTCTAATTTTCAGCGTTTCTGTCGTCTTTCATTTACGTTTGATACTTCATCTAGTGAAAGAAAGTGACGTCGTATTGAAGTTCCCAGAATTTCTAATCCCCGTGCAATCAAGAGAAAGGCGTAGTGCTGTTTGTTTGTTTCAGTGGTATGCTTTGCGACGTAATCTTTTTTCCATTGTAACAGCGACCGGAGCGCAAAATCGTAATCAGCTTGTTCTTTGAGACACGAAAATGCCACAAAGCTCAGTTTTACGTGGAATTTCAGGCGATAGAGCTGGAGGATAAGAAATTCCCCTAGGACATAATCTAGCCCTTGATTGTAGAAGATTCCTTCAATTTCATTCGATCATAAGCATGAGTCGCCGCTCTGAGAAACATCAAATGCAGAGTAATGGACTTTTCCTGCGCATTTCCTGCGGTGGCGGTGGCGGCGGTGGAGGGGTGGGGGGAGCGCTAAAGACACATTCGCGTGTCAGCGAAGTTCTGTCGAACGGCGCTGGGGCGCTGGCTGGCTCAGGTGCGCCTATTGTTTCTGTTTTTCCCTCCTCCGCCGCCACTCCCGGAAATAAGACTACTCGGGGAGCGGATCTACAGCAGTCTTTCCGAGCAAAAATGATTTCAAACGTCGTTGCAAGAACGCTATTCGCATGAGGAGGTAGTGCAGTTTCATTTTGTTTTTTGATTTTCGTAGTATCGACTATAGTTTACAGACAATCAAATTGAAATGAAGGTTGAATCCAATGTTTATTGAAATAGTTGTAATTACAGAAAGGGCATTGTTATTTTTTCGACTTTTAGCATGCGATAAGTGCATGAATCTTCTGACACAACCCGAAGTTTACAGGATAGCAAAGAATAACAATCTAGAACGGTCGTAGAAATACGGATAAAGAAATATTTCAAAGTTAACTGTAAAACTGATCTTACAATATAATATTAACTGCTGATGCGATTATTGGGGCAAATGCCACCCACAGATGTATGTATTTCACTTTATTTTCAGTGTAGTCATTGATATATCAAAAGAAGACTTTCAGTGTTCTTTTGCCTTCAATCTTTGCCGTAATCATCAATTGAAGTTGCAATAGCAAGCCTTGGCCCAAATACCTGAAAAGTATACTTTCGTTGAAATTCAGTTGATTTGTACAGTTGATTTGTACAATTTGATAAACAATTACGCATTCGTTTATGCATATGTGTGTGTTTAGTAATGCTGCATTACAAAAACTGTACTCCTCAGCATATGCGTGATATATACATAGTGAAGAAAACAATCTCTACTATTTTTCCATCCCTCAGATAAACTGGTGATAGAGAATGGCGTATGGGTAGCGTTAATGGATGGGTGATGCTTTGGACATGTTAAGACGGGTTAATTTGTTAGGTCTAGGATATAGACAGGTAATTTTATTAAAGGGAGGGCATTGTGTATTCGTTTCCTTTATTTCTATATTTCTCTCCGAGCATATGTTTAAGGTTTCCGTTTCATACATTTTAAGCTAAAATAGATATTATATGAATTTGTTTATTTTTACTTTTCATCAGAATAATATTGCCATGAAGTTATTCATTTTTTTCATTTTGTTGCACTGACACTTTTTTCCTTTTTAAAGTAAGATTAATTGTGAACTCTGTTGTGAAGCCGAAAACGCAAATGCGCAGGAAAGAAGGATGTCTTCTAGTTCGATTAAAAAGATATCTAGTGACGGTTCTGGAATTTAAAACCACGTAATATCGAAGTGAGACGGTAGAGCGCTCTGTTTCAAACTGTCTTTCTACGTACTTGCATGAATATATATATATATATATATATATATATATATATATATATATATATATATATATATATATATATATAAAGAAGTTAAAAATTATATTTTACATATCTTGGAAAAACGATTAAACGAGATTTAAAACAAATCGATTTAAATGTCCATTTTCGCAGATTTTTAGGATGATATTGTCAGACAATAACATTATTTGGCTTACTTAAGAAAACGTATGTCGCTTTCGTAAGTTGTTTATTATCACACATATATATTTGTTTCGTCTAAAAAGCAGTGGACTACTTACTCTGTATTATTTAAGGTATTATGTTTAGGTATTAATTATGTTTTAATTTGTTGTAAAAAATTCAACGAATATAGAGAAAAAACTACATTACACATCAGTTGTCCAACATATCATTACATATTCTGCAACATACTGAAAGTATCATTTATCGTCTTATATTTTATATTTTTAATGAACTTTGTGGTATCAGACGAAGCTTTCAATTTCAATAATAAGTTAATAAAGACAAAAAAGTAGTAGTATTAGTTGTTGTGTGCGTGTGCATGTGTTTGTGCGTGCGTACGTGTGCGTGTGTATGCGTATGTGTGTTTGTGTGTGTTTCAAAACTTTCTTTCTGAGACAAAACAATCATTTTAAATTTCAAAATCTTCAAATTAAAAAAAATAGCAAATTAAGAAGAAACTTACAATAAATCAGTAAGAATCTAATGAATGTGTACATATCAATGAGTTTAAATACTTTTCCATCAAGTATCCTCCTAAATAGTGTTGAATATAATTTCTTCGAATAATGGACATTACGTAAAATTCCTTAAATGAGATATTACGCGACTTATTTGTAATGAGAATTTGTTTCGCTCATTGCTCTTTCTAATTTACATTCGCTTCCATTATACTGTTTTTTAGTTGCTTTTTTGTTTTAAATAGTACCCATAATAGTATTTCTTTACATTTTTGTATTTTGAATCTTTCTAGTTAATTTGGAAATTGTCGGTGAAATACAAAGAAGTCTTATTAAAAACTGTCAGCCAAATCAAGCCTCAGGAAAACATGTACTACTAATACACTGACGTATACTTCTCCTTTGTTATCCATAAAGTCTTTTGACCGGTTAATATAGCGGTCGGTGCACTAACAAAAAGTTATTCATAGTGTTTCATAGATCTGAATAATCGAAATTGCTTCTAACTTGTATTATATCCACTGATACTGACTTCCATTTGCTGGACGGAAGAAAACATTGTTCTATGAATTTGAACTATAAACATATATCTTTGTGCTCGCAGAATGCGTCCAGCTGCCATTAAAAAAAATGAACTTTCCCGAACTTATAGAAATACCATGTTATAGTCCTCTATATTAATAAAGTGTGAAAGCTTCTACTTTTCAAATGTTTCTAATCACGCTAACCAAGTCACATGTAGAATATTTACTGTTTTTTATTTTTTTATTTTTTAAGAAGTAAATCAAATAAATTGACAAAAAAAGTATTTCACTTATGAATGCTTTCTATTTGCTTATAGAGGCTCAATAATGACCACATTCTCAATTTCCATATAGTTTTAATTCCTTCTTATCTTAATATGTTGTTCGTATTATGCTGTGTATCTAGATATTCGTAGTGCACATTTCGCTCAAATAGATGTTCACATACCGAGTTTGTTTGGTCTGCTTTGACATGAACGGATTAAATTTTTCTACTCAACACTCACAATAGAGAATACACACAACCGAGTCCAACAAAAATTCTGTAACTGCTGAGACAGCGAAATGAACTTGACTTACACAATGAATTTGTGCCCACTGGCCATAAGACCCGGTGATTATATTGAATAATTATGACTCTGGAATGAACTCACAATTGTTCTCGTTAAAACATGTATTTCATTTTCATGCATTTTTAGAAGCCAAGGAGGAACATTTTTTTAAATAATACATTGGAACATTAATATTTAACATTTAGTTCATAAAGTTGGGACTCATTAAAATTTACTACACTATTGCTTTATCATTCATTATGAAAATATTAATTCTCTTCAACGTTGTAGTTTTCCCTAACATTTAAGACCCACCTAATCTTATTCATAATCTCTGATAATTTAAACTGCAGTCCTCGTACAAGGAAAAATGTTTCGTTGACATGCTTTTCCATTACGTGGTATAAAAGTGTAATGAAAGTTTCAAGTCTGTCATGGTTTCGAAAAGAATGAGCAAAAACTACGTGTACATTAATTTGATTTATTCTTCATTTCAGAGGTTTAGTCAGCAAGGTAATTGGTACATATTAATGCCAAAATGAAAAATAAATATTAAAGCTGTTTTCCATTTGGTATTATTACATTGGATGTATGTATTTACTTCGTATAAAAATTTTTTGCCGCAGAATTGATAAAAAAACAACTGATATATCATGTACGAAACATAGT
This sequence comes from Teleogryllus occipitalis, assembly GCA_011170035.1. Classification (NCBI taxonomy): domain Eukaryota; kingdom Metazoa; phylum Arthropoda; class Insecta; order Orthoptera; family Gryllidae; genus Teleogryllus; species Teleogryllus occipitalis. The sequence goes on along the minus strand of BLKR01000622.1, from coordinate 337,039 downwards.
TCCCTAAATTATATGTCTGGTATGTGATTTGTGAAGAGAAATACGACGTAATCGATGCTGATTTAAGATTTGTTATTTTGGAGAGGAAGATATGCTGTATATACCTACTTTTCCCTTGGATAAATTATCAGATTTATTAAGAAAAAGTAATGAATGTTGTTCCACGAGAAGAAATCAATATGAAGGTAAAAATATCATTGTTTTGGGGGATTACTTTCATTAAATCCATTTGATTTTACGTCTCCCATATAAATAATCAAATTAAAATAGCAATAACCATATTTTGAAGTGTTGTTGGATTTTAACCTACTGAAAATTAACATTACTGAATTTCAGTTACCTTACTCATAGTTTCCTTTTTTTGAAGTTTGAATCTATTTTTCCTACAAGTAGTGACAACTTTAAAATTTCTTTAAAATTTGTTGTTGTCTGACGTTTTAATATAGAAATTGTGATTTTCGGTGGCAATGGTTGTAGTTTTTTTTGTTCAACAATACGAAATATCTTATTTTGCTGAAATAGTAGTGATATCATCTTATATTAGAAACAGTATAGGTTGCGAAATATATTCTAAAAAGTTTCTAGAAATTTGAAAAAGAAAATTATATTTGAATTTCTTTTTTTTTTCGAGAGTTGAATATGTGAGATTACTGTGATTTCAAATAGTGTGAAGTTATTAGAAGATTATTTGCAATTTCAATTATTACAATAATTTACAAATACAAAATTAGGGGCAAGGATTTTACTAGTCCAAGTGTTGTTTCCCAGCAAGAAATAAATTAGTGTATAGAAAATAATCAGAAATAAATCAAAATAGAAATAGTAGACCATGATATAACATAAGATGATGAACATTCTTTGAATTGGTTGTCCTGGTGATATGATTATTTTGTTGTTGAAAAGAAGCATTGAAATATACTTTATTAATGAAAACAGAGTGCGTGTGTGTGTCCCCTGTTTGAAGTTTTTTATCAAATTTCCTCATCCTTCGGATGTTAAATACAGTTTCATATTTGTAGATTAGTTGCATAGGAGAAATGGGATATCCACTGAATTCTATCTTATATTAGTAATTTATTGTAATGGCGAAATAGCAATGGTTTTAGTTACTTGTGAAGTTATTTTTCTTTCATGTCTTTGTGACATTTTAATATCTAAACTAAATAACTGAATTTCAATTATTTCAAGTGTAAAATTAAAATACAAATAATAAATTGCCTCGAAGATGGATTCTTGTATTTTTCAAAATTTTGAATTCAAAACACAAAATTATAGTAAATTTTATCAGTTTTAGATTCGAATTATATTACCTTGAGTCTAGGGAACGCATAATTTCTTTCGATTTTTATTCAGAAATAGTTGACTTGCTATCGCTCGCAACTTCCTAGTTTTCAACGATGCTTCGGCGTTCGGCTTAAGCGAATTACTATAAACAACCTTGACTATGGACAACTCGTGATGTCCAACGCACTTTTATTCAAAAATGAAACCAAGTTGATTCGTTATAGCTCGCGTATTTCTTAGCGACGAAGTTCCGGTCATCGGCTTACGAGAATTACATAAAACAGCTTTGCGTCGGTGCAACACATACACGTATATAATTTCAAACAGTTTTTTAAAGTTGTTTGTTTATTTATTTAACGTCGAAAAACACGTAAAAATTGTGTGACATACTACGAGGAAAAGTGTATTCTGTGCAGGTTTTCTGAAATTCTGGGAACCCTACCGTAACCCATATGTAATTGAATTCTCAATACAGATAAAATGAGCATTTTTTGGCAAGAATTGATAAGAAAAAATCGCTCCAGTGTAATAAAAACTATTTGCACAGGCAAATCAACTGCAGAGTTTGGTTATTATTCCTCTTCTTGCCCTTCGTAAAAGAATAGTGGAGGACGTCCTGCTGTGAGTACATGGAGAACGATAATTTGAATAAACTGTGATACCCACAGAACTCTAAAAGACGTGCACATATTGTAAAATTACATTTATGTCCAGATGCAAAACAAAAGGCTATCTCAATATTCGCTCAAAGGATCAGGTAAACTGGACGAAACACGTCACCGAGATGGGGTGTTATGGGGAGAAGTAAGTGTACGACCAGACGGTCAGGAATCTCACTCTCGTCCATGAAGATGTCAGGTAGGCACCTTACCGCTTGTGGAGGCAACCCTACACATCACCTTACCGCCTGCGATGGCGACGGCCCGAAGTCGCCGCTGACGTCACGCGCTTTTCCGAACCGTCCTGCCAAGAGACATTCGCGCAAACGACGGGCCATCGGCGCGGGCGCCGGGCGCGGAACGACGCCGGGCGGGCGAGGAGCTGTACGCGCGCGGGGGCGGGCCTCGCCTCGCCTCGCCTCGCCGCGGCGCCCGCGCCTCGCCCGCGCCTCGCCCGCCCGCCTGCCTCGCTCGGCCCCGCGCGCCGCCCGCGTCAGCTGCGTGCACGAAAACACCCCTGGCGCGGGGCGGCCGGGCCTCCAGCCCCCTCGCCGCTCCTTTGTGTCCGCGCCCACCCCGCCCCGCCCCGCCCCGCCCCACCCCACGCACATCTGCCCGGCAGACAATGTTCCCAAGTGTTCGGGAGACGTGGGCGTCGGCGGCCCCGCGGGGGGGGGGGAGAGTCGGAGGGCCTGAGTCGGCCAGCGTCTTTCGCGCGCGCCTCTCGCACACACCCACGCACGTCCCGCTCGTCACACAAAGCTCTCAAGAAGGGAGGAAGAAGAGAAGGAAAGGAGAGGCGCGGGACGAGGGCGCGGCGCGGCGCGGCGCGGTGCGGCGGCTGAGGGAAGACTTTGGCGACAGCAACTTTTTCTTCGCGGCTCTCTGACGCGTGAAACCGCCGGCCAGGGGTTCCACGACGGCGGTGGCGGCGGGACGGCAATATCTCTGTCGTTTGCGGATTACACGGATCTAGGATTTTTATTTGAGCTTTGGGATGTGTTCAGAGTTCAAATGATCCGTTTTATTTGGACTCGGGGCCTTGATTTTTCTTGTCCTGCAGGTGATGCTGGCTGTGGAGAACGGGGTTCCGATTTTTTTTATTTCTACAGATCGTTTATAACTGTGAACTTCAGGTCTTAAAAAGTATTTTAAATTGGAACATTCAACTTTGTACTTTCATAAAAACTACTAGTGTTCGAAAGACAAAGAAAGAGGCAAACACAGTCAGAGAAAGAAGACATCATTAAATACTGCCATCTATTATATATGAAAAAAAGTATTTGGACTATTTATGAAAAAAATACTCATTTAAACTCCATTAAAGTACTTGAAAACTTTGCAAGGTTGGGGAATACATTTTGTTCGTGTTTGTTGCTGAATGCAAGAAAGAACAATTATTGAGAAACTTTTTTTGACCTATTATAAATTAGGGACGACGCTAAGAGACAGAGCTACTCTCCACACTCGACGATCTTAACGGCATCTTGCTGTACAAGAAAAATTGTTCTGAATTCAGACCGTTTTCGCAGTCGGGGTAAATGGCCACTTCGACAACACAATCATAAACCTCTTGCTGAACACCATGACAGGTTCTCAGAAGGACCCCATTGTTGGGGTGAGAAAAGTATACCCTTGTCGTATTGTGAAAGGAGGGGTTTCAACCTTATTGTGAAACAATAACAACACGCATAAATGGTTATATACTTTCATGAAAGGGGAGTGTGTGTTTCCGAGAAGAAAAATAACAGCGACAGAATTTTGTTTTTTCAACGACTATAGTCCAAACTAAGGTAAATAATAATATCAGAAGTACGACGAAACATTTCCGGATCGTATTGGCATGCGCAGCAGGCATCAACGAATCTGAAAGTAGGAGTCGAAATCCTCTCTTTCTGAAGTCTTCAAAGAATAGCAGGAACATATAGTATCGTGTAATGCGTTCCAACAAGTAGCAGTGGTTTAAATAACATGTGCGGAATAACAAATGCAGCAAGTGTTTATGTATCTCTTTTCAGAAAATTTGATTCATTATTTTCAAAAATTGCTCCATGTAAGCCTTTGAGGTTTGCAGTTTTTACCGCCAGCTAATTTTTGTAAATGCATAAGACGATAGGCTTGCGCATAAGGAGGGTCAGAGGATGTGGACCCCCTGAATATTTTGAAAGAGGGCCCCGGCCTTACGGAATAAACCTTTTTTAGCTTCGTAATTATGTTAAATCTCTGATAAGTGATTTATATAACGTCTAAATAAATTTTAAAATTTAAAATGATGAAATCAAACCGATGAACACATTAGTCTCTCCGAATATTATTACCATGTCTATGGTTAACTATTGTTTACTTACTGTTTAGGAGTATTACATTTAAAAACATTCCGCGTTTTACTTAATTATAAAAGTCAACATTTGTACACTAGTCATTAACTCGTTGATCCCCTATTTTTCAATACTTAATATTAAGTCTTATGTTTATTTATGACTCTTTTTTTGTAGATGTAGAACATAATGCTAAAATTTTCAAAATAATTGCACATTTTGAATGTACTTTATATTTTCTATTTTTTAAATTTTACTTTTGAAACTGTGTATCTTGAAATTGTACCTAAACATTTACATAATTTGCGAGTGTAGGGATTATCTTGTTAATTTAGTTCGCAAAAATAATTGTCTGCTTACCTTGAGTGCGTTTTGGTAATATGTTACTTTATAAACTTTTTGAAACCATATTAAGGGTATTACATAAAGTGTGATGAAATAGTGGAAATGTCTTAAATTGTTCGAATACTAAAAACAATGGAAATTATACATTTAGTTAACCTTAAGTGTACCCGACGCATTTGAGGCAAAAAGCTTTCAATTTTACCCATGCAAGAGGGCCGGTTTAGACTGGATCACTCCATAGAAACGCCCTAAAAACGCTTGAATAATCCAAATTAGTTCAACTAAAAAGTCTAAAAAAAACTTATGAAAATACCCCGAAAATGCTGCCAAGTCGGAGTCGAACCCTCATAACTCCGCCCAAAAATACATTTCAGAATTCAAAAATAGACAGAAAGTAGTTGTAAATTAAAATAACGTATATAAATAAAAAGTATAGGAGGGGGTAGAACAGTAGTTCTCCCCCTCCCGCCTCTCGAACTACAGTTGTGGGCTGTGCGCGTCTAATGCTTGTAACAAACTATTAATTTTAACTTTGAGGTCTTAAAACATATTACACAAATTACCCTCATTAATTACAGTAGTGATTTTGAATATTTACCTAATTGTTATTAGGAAACTGTTAAGATGCCACATTTATTAGTTTGTTTTGATTGCTGCTTGGATTCAGATTATCTATCGGATGTTTTTGAGAAGAGGTTATTATTTTCAACATTTCAATGTTTCTGTATAATTCCTTTATTATCATTATTACTTTATTTCTATGAAATTGCTCGTCAGTTTGAAAAGAGCGGGTGACTGAATGACGGAAGATTCCGAACCTGCTTCTTGAAAGCTAGAAGGAAAGCGAACTCCAAGAGAGGAAAGGAAAAGCGAAGCCGTGCTCGTAGTTCAGAAAATATGAGCCAGATGGCAGGGTTTTGGGCGAGCGCGATTATGATCGTCTTCAGATTGAATTCAAGATATAAATGTAATTTAAACTATTCCGGTTTTGCGTAATGTTCCAGATGATTTTTATAAACGTTAAACTATAGTTAAAAATTGGCTGGTTTGATGCAAACGAGAATTTTGACAAAATTGAAAAATTAAATATGGAGAAACTGCTTTTTTTCTGATACTGATTTTCAGCAATATTAGAAAACTCTTTAGTGTTTATCTTTCATCCCATGCCATCAATTATAGATTGTTATGAATAGTTCAAAATTGTATTGAATACATTTTTACTTTTTTTAAGTTTGCATCATGTCATCGATTGAAGTTTTATAGTGTTTAATATCTGTTTCCTAATTCGTTACATTAGTTCAACTGCATCGCATTAACTGAATGTAATGAAAGCGCCCTAGGGGTTTTTTTTGCGTGAAATATTGTTTTGGAAACAATGATATTATTTTTCACATAGACGTTGGAAAGGTCATGTAATATTTTTTCTTCATCTCAAATTCTTCCAGATACCAATTACCTCTAATGTCAAGATAGACCCTTTCAAGTTCCTTTTAAACCTTTAATGTTAAGAAACTGATGCTCAGTTTTGTGTTTGTAGAATCTAATGTGGAGACAGTATATTGAAGATGATTTAATGAAAGAAACCGAACGAAATGACGATTAAGTTTGGTTGTTTTACTTTCAAATTGATAATAAATCATTACACAATTTGTATGTGCATCAGCTTCTATTCTAATGTTCGAGGTTGCTTATAACTCTACATAATTTGTTTACTGTTTCTGGAAATAGCCTTTCAACTATAGGTGCTTTCTCTACTCAAACTTGAATGATATATAGTATTAATAACTAGAAACGATTTCTCTTCTGTGATATAAATGTAAAACGAAATTCTTATGTTTTGGTTTCTTAAAAAGTTATACAAGTCCAAGGGATATTGATCTTCGAAAAGTAAAAAAAAAGTTTAATTTGTGAGTATATCAGTGAATCAAACTTTCTGACGTTCTTCTTAGTAAGAAGATGGGAACAAAGCACTCCATTTCCATTTATTCTCATGTTTTCAGAGCTCAGAAAAATGTATTAGCAGACTGACTTTGTGCATGAAGCACATGAGACAATATTCAAAAGTGAATAACAAACCAAATTTGCAAGGAGAAAGGAAAATGAAAGAAGGAAATTAAATATTTAGATTGGCTTCCTAGAATTTTCAGCAATAAAGGAAAAGAATGTGCTTGTGTAGTTTTTTGAAGTACTTCTTCCTAAACAGTAAAGTTTGGAGGGAAAAATTATTATAATGATAGAGAAAAAGCATAATGTGTTGTTATGTTGTTTTCACTCTTGCTGCTGTATATTTGGTGTTTGCAATTTTTGACATTTAACTTTCCAAGGCATACCGTTAAATTATTTTACTTAAACATATAATGCCTCAGGAAAAAGTTCCATGGTATTAAAATTCACCGCAAATGGTTTTCTAGCTTTATGAACCGGTATATTAATTTCTCTCTTTTCTGTATTAACATTTTTAAAGTCTTCCACATCTCGGGAACCTATTCCTTGTGGTACAAAGGAATTACTTTAATACGAACGTGAAATAAGCACATAATGAATACGCACTAATACTCAAATACGGTGGATTGTGTAGATATTTATATATTCCACAAAAAACAATGCAAATGAAACGATTGAAATAGCCTCTTTTTCAAAGCATTTAGCAATCTTTTTTATCTTCTTCACTGACTTTCACAGCTTATCTTAAAGTTAAATTGAACTCAATATTTAACAAAATGCTACTATAAGAAAACTTACGTATCTTAAGCTTACAGTTCGTAAGGAATCTGCGGAAATAAACATACTTTATAATGAAGTGTACGAAAAATGTGTATTCTGGAAAATCATGAGCATTGAAACTATAGAAAATATCCAACTCTACGAGCCTATAGCATACTATAAGTGAGGATGTGAAAAATTGTTATTTTGCAAGACAATGGTTTAATCGTGTGCGAAACTGTTCATTTCGCCCTCAAAGCTAAGCCACTAATCAAATGAAGAAAAAAAAATCATAAATCTCTAATATCAAGAACCGTGGTCTTCATTGGGTTTCCAATTATAATCAATTACCGATGACATTGAAAATAGTAGGTCCCTTAATATTTCCAAACAAAAGATAAAGATGTGGATTTTAAAACATGATGATAATGATATAATCAAGTTAACTGAAACATTGCATTAAAAATGTTTCCTGTGTAAAATAAGTATGAATTTATTTAAGAAGTTATATATTTGACTATGGAAATATACCTATTGCATCTCTGTAAAGTTTCACTTATTTTCTGATTTAAGGCTAGGTTTTTAATTTTTGTATATTCACAAAACCTTGGATTGTAAATTTAAAAAAAGAATATCTTAAAAAACACGCCACCCTCAAAAGTACTATGTAGAAGTAGACAGATAATAAATTAAAAACACAGTTTTGCTAAACATCACAACTGGTTATCGATGATTAGTAATTCCAAGAAACTACAATGTACATTTTCTCTGTAAAAAATGGGAATAAATCTTATTTTTATTACAAAAAAACAAAATGATTTTCTCTATCAACCTAATCGCTTTTGAATTTATTACCATTTACACGATAAAAATAATTATTTTCTGTACATATTTCTTCACTTAACCAAAAAATGATATCACTTTTATTTTTCATCGACGTTATGATCCTAGACTTTTAGAGTTTCTGGCGATCTGCAGACAAAGTGCTCTTTACATCAGTTTGAAATGTTCAAAATTTTACCACTAAAGATGGATAAAACTCACGGTTAGGGCTTCCGTTTATCAAGGACACTTCATGGGATATTTAGTTGATCTTAGAAGAATAAATTTAGAGCGCCTGATTTTAAATTAAAATGTTTGCTCCTTATCGCACGAATTAAAATTCTTTACAAATGATTTTTATTTATTTTCAAATATATCAGAAAGTTTACAGATTATGTATTTATGTAGTGGAAATAATCTTTTATTTGGTTACCTCATTAAGAGGATTTCACATTCTTTTATTGGAACTTTGGAAGATTAATCGAGGGTATAGTAGTGCGTTATCACGCAAAATAATGAAAAATTCATGGTGACTACAACATAAACTGAATAATTCGAATACTTATTTATCGAATGCAGTTTTGAAGACCAAGAGTTAGAGAGTGGTTCAAGGCGAAGCCACAAACCAATCTTCGCAGCACGCGGGGATGCAAATTCTAAATTTCCTCTCACCACCAACTGTTGTAGATGATACAGCGTTCACAAGCTTTGTAATCTGCTCCAAGAAAATCTTGCTCAATTTATTGTTTATTAACAATTTTCGGTTTTATGAACTTTGTCTGAGAAATTTTCATTGAGAAAGAAACCGCTCTTTGGCTGTGCAGTGCATTGTTGCTATTAAATTGTGAAATTGAATTGTTAAATGCAAGAATTAAATATTATTCACATATCTTTCAATACTTGAATGCAAGAATAGAAGAGTCGCAATCCTAAGAGACCAAGCAAGCAATCCTAGGGAAAAAATAATGGATTTGAACCAGATTCCTATTATAGTGGGTCACAAGACAGCATTCCGTTGAAAAAGGCTAGAAACCGATAGCATCATTGTTAAACATGCTTGGCCTATAGTTGTATACGCTGGCACATAGTTGTATGATTTGGTGGTACTTAAATTCAGATTTCGCAAATAATAATATGAAAATTGTTTTGTTTCTTTAAGATCAAGAATTTAGATAAAATCTAACAATATCACACATTGAATACTGCATTTGCATTACTTAATGATAATTATAGTGGTCAATCCAAATTATAATGGTCAGTCTAATAATAAGTCTATAATGGTCAGTCATTTATTGGGAAATGTTTATGTGAATATTCATGAACAGAAATGCACTGATTGGAATTGGACATCGTTCAAATTCAATTTTTAACGTAATATATTAAAGAGTGTAAATTCTACACGCTTTTTTACGTTTGAAATATGAAAGCTAGAAGGTTCTTTTTTAGATTTAGTGACAGCCTCAGCCGTCTTAAGATATATTCGTAGCATAATTGCATGTCATGTTTTGCCCCACAGCTTCTTAACAAAAACTTAATGGTGATGTGGCCTATTTTGAGTATTTTGACTTCAGTAGAAAGCTTTAGAGCGCACTGTGCAACCACTTAAGATCGAGTTAAAGGGAATAGCTTGACCGTGTCTTAACGTGGAGAAGTAGTCTTGCGTGCCTGAGGTTATTTATGCAATAAGTTAAATTACGTGGACGAATAGCAGAGATGTCATTCACATTACATAATATTATTTTCCAAAGAAAATATTGTAAATTTAGTAGAAACGTATTCGCGTAAAATCATTCCATGACCATACTGTCATAATAATACAATCGTTGTTAAAGGAGATACAAGCATCGGTAATGCGGCAGATTAAATCTCCTCGACAGATAAAAACGTGGAACTCTTAGAGGAGAAATGCGTGCTCAGCCAGTCACAAACAGAAATATGAAGAAAAAGGCAAAGAGGAAGAGAAGGAACAAGACGAAAAGGAAAAAGATTTACTGAGCAGTTTTATGATTCCTTTTGCGGAACCCTCGCAGACTCGGAGCGGGACTCGGCGCCGCCGGCCTGCCGGCCGGCCGGAGACCCAGCTTCCCTTTTTCCCCGCCCCGCCGCGCCCTCTCCGCGCCAAGCTCCTCTCCGCTCAGGAAACCGCAAGATCGCGCGGCGGCGCCGGCCGCGGCCGGTTCGAACCTGCGGGGGCGGGGAAGGGGGCGGAGGCGGAAGGGCGGTGGACGGAGGGGGCGGGGCGGGGGCGGGGGCGGAAGGGCCGTGCGAGGGCTCATCGAACGCCGCCGGTCGGAGGATCACTCGGCCGGGCCTTGATCCGCCTTCGCACGTCAGTCATTAGCGGAAGACGCTCCGGAAGTCGCGGTCCCCCTGCCTCCCGCCCCGCCCCCTTCGGCCCCGCTCGCGCCCGCGCTCGCTCCACGCGCGGCCGTCCGGCTGGGTATCGGGAATGGGATATTTCGTTCTCCCGGGAGGACGAGTTTATCAGAAGGAAAGTGATACGGAGCAAAATAATAAAAAACGTTCCGTCATATTGGGCGGACCAATGAGAGCGGCCCGCTACATACATTTGGGCAATGGCAACCGTTGAGCGGCTGCCGCTGCTTATTGGTGTATTCATGGGCTCTCAATAATTCCGCGTGGCCGATCGATCGGGGCATTTTAGCCGCCCGGGGCCTCGGGCGCGCGGGCGCGCGGGCGGGCAGGCGGGTGAGCGGGCGGGCGGGCGGCGGTCTCCGCTGCGGTTGACAGGGCGGGCGGGCGGCGGTGGCGGTGGCTGTGTCGCTGACAGCGCGCCGCGCCGCCCGCCGCCGGCTGACGGACCGCCGCCCCCGGCCCCGCTCCGCCCCCGAGGCCCCCGCGGCGGCGGCCCCTCGTCCCCCGGGGCCGCAAGTTCGACCCCTCTCCCGCCCCCGATCACGGAGCGCCGCCGCTGCCGCCGTCGCTTGCCCCCTCGGCGGCGAGCCACGCTGAGCCGCCCCCGCGCCGCGCCGCGCCACGCCGACCTCCCAGTGCGGTGCCGGCGCTGATTTGTGCGCTTCGCCGTTGTTTTTCGCGGCGCCCCCGCCCGCCTGCCCACTCGCCCGCCCGGGGGCCGCAAGGAGAGCGAGCGCGCTCGTGATCTGGGCGGTGGGCGATGGGTGATGGGCAGTGCAGTGGGTGGTGGAGGCGATGGGCGGTGGGCGGTGGGCGGTGGGCGGTGGGCGGTGGGCGGTGGGCGGTGGGCGGTGGGCGGTGGGCGGTGGGCGGTGGGCGGTGGGCGGTGGGCGGTGGGCGGTGGGCGGTGGGCGGTGGGCGGTGGGCGGTGGGCGGTGGGCGGTGGGCGGTGGGCGGTGGGCGGTAGACGGTGGGAGGTGGATGATGGACGGTGTGCGGTGGGCGGTGGGTTGTTGTACGGTGGTCGGTGGGGGGTTGGCGGTGAACGGTGGGCGGTGGGCGGTGGGCGGCGGACAGTGGGTGGTGGGCGGTGGGCAGTGGGCGGTGGGTGGTTGTACGGCGGATGGTGTGCGGTGGGCGGTGGGTGATGGTCGCGTGAGCGGAGGGGTGTCTGCGAGAGATCACGACTTGCGCAGCGCAGCTCTTAAGACTTTCCGAGTCGTCGAGGTAGCTCTCTTTTCTGGGATTTCTCGTGATCGGGTTTCTACGAAAAAAAAATGAACTGATTAAGTGACTTCCAGTAATTCTTACTCGGTGAAACGAAACGAAACTCCATCCTGGATGTGAACTACAAAGTACTTTCTAAACTCTGATTTCTATCTCATTCTCAGTTGACACATTTATCCTTCTTATAGAGTATTTTTCTGTCCTTCTTTATACAGTCTCCAAGAATTCCTTCTTCTTTTTCTTCTTTTCTTCTTCTTCTTCTTCTTCTTCTTCTTCTTCTTCTTGTGTATTCTGATTGAAGTAGAGAGACAAATGATTATTAACTCCACTTTCAAAAGTGAAGCAAATTGACATTTACAACAGGTTTTTGCATTCAAACTGGCATTTTTCCTTACTATTTGTAAATCACTTCTTACAGAACAACGAAAGATTCAGTACTCTGACATGAAGTGAGACATTCAACAGAGCCATGAGTGAAGACATAATATATCCGCTTATAAGTGTGCGATGAACGCCACGCGAAACTCATTTCTGGGCGTAGGTGAGGGAGTATTCTAACGAATTTCTCATCTACCCTTTCATAGGCTTGGGTCCATGCGAACATTGGTGTGTAGCCCTCGCCTTTCATTGCGTGAAGGATGATGGAGGTGAATGATGACGTTAGATGGAATGATATTCAGACGAAATGCAAGCTGGTATGAAAAGCCAATATACCACAACAACACGGTGAAAATCCCTATGCCACATACGGGACGCGAAGACGCAACCTTTGGTTTTGGGATCTTGTACGCTTCTGCGAGTGCAAACATCTGCGCCATCGAGGTCTCCAAAGAAAAACTGATCGTCTCTAAAGCGAAATCTTTAGAAAGTCTCGTGTCCACGGACCGGCCGAGTTGGCTCAGGGCAAAAACTGTTGTTACTGCAGTGTCTCTGACCGGGAGGTCCTAGGGTTTGAGTCCCGACGGTGGTGTATTTTCGGCACTAGCTACGCAGCAGGTTCGACTCAGCAACTCAACTACTGTTTCAAGACGAATTCTGGTGACCGGCTGCTCAGATAGATAGGTGTCAGTGGCTTGTCCGATCAATACCAGGCGAATGTTGGAGCAGTGCATGGCCACGGAGCGAGTCCCACCTTTCGTTAATCATCCTTGTATCTTACTCTCCCCTTTATACACACCAGTGGCGAATTCTCCGATACACCGCGTATACCGCCGGTATACCTAGTAATTGGAAGTGTATGATAAATATTTCGTAAGTTTGGTAATCCTCTAAAATGTTATTGAGATTTTGAAAGCTTTAAAACTTATGTGAAAAAAATAACTCTTCTTTTTTCTACCGAGAGCCAGGCAATCTTCTGTATCCATAAGCACTATGAAGTGCGACAGAGTGAAAAGTTTCAAACAGTTCTTAATGCTGTAGAGAATTCGCTACCCCAGGCGAAGGAACTGCATGCCAACCGCGATAACCTAGGGATCATGTTACAAGGGCGGGGAGAGGGGGAGATGCGCGTCTGGACGGTCGGTAGACACCGCAAAATATTGCGGTGAACAATCTTTGCCTAGTCGTTCGTAAGTTAGGCTTCTCTCAAGTCTTTTTATAAAAATGGAGTATGTTAATGATCCAGAAGTTAGTGGTTTGTGTAATTGTCTTATAGAACAATTATTAAGGACGGGATTTCATAGTATTGGGATTTCAGAAAATCTCAAAATAAAAGGCAACGGTAGTGGTAGCTTCCGTAAAGAGCGGTATACTTAAAATAATGTTCAGGATTCGCCACTAATACACACACACAAACATTCACACACCCGTACGCACACATTGCTCTACCATACTTGTCTGGATATCAAACGAGAGTTTAGTACTTCTCCCGCCTAGAACCATTCTATACTGGAGATACCTGGAAAATCCGTGTATGTCGGCAGTGGATCTCAAGTTACTAGGTTGGGAGAAACATCGTCACGTCCCAGTGTACAAAATGCTCCTTATGACCATAACAGTTGACACTCCTGAAAACCAAAAATAATCAATCAATCAATTCGAATCCGCATCTCCCTCCATCGATGCTGATGAAGTTGGTGTGTGAGGGCGGGGCGCCTCTCGTCCACCGGAGGCAGCGCGTGCTTCGAACCGCCGCCTCCGTGGCGCCGCGACGAGGTAGGGGTGGGGCTGGGCGTGCGAGGCGACGAGCGCGCGGCGTAGGTGTCGGGGGGGGGGCGGAGGTAGGCGCGAGGGCGGCGGCGGGGGCGGGGCGGGCGCGTGGTGGCACGGAGCCCACCGCGCCGCGCCGGTCGATGCGCGACCGGAAATAGCGCCGCCGCAATCCGCGGGTTCCGGCCGCCATATAATTAGCATTGCTTCGAGCGCGCAGGTGGATGCCGGACGGGGTGGGCGACGAGCCGGGAGGGGGCGGGGTGGGTGAATACGATGGAACGAGGAAGGCCGACCGCCCGGGAGGAGCAGAATAATAAAAGACGGAAGATACGTGGAGATGGGAGAAAGCATGGGATGCGAAGTCAGTACTTCAGAGTTTGAAAAGATGAAGAGATACCTTGAGCCGACCTGAATGGCCGAGGTGGTTAAGAGCGTGTACCGACTCAGCGCTTCGATCCCAAAGGTTACTGGTTCGAGTCCCATCTTAGGCATGTTTATTTGTCCCTCGTCTCTCGTGTATGTGATGTCGCGAAGGGCCTCGCGTTCTGCTGGCCTGAGATCAGAGGAGTCTGGTAGTGTGTTGGTGTCCACTGTAATGTCGAATATGCGTCCCATCGGGACATAAAGGATACCCGGCTGTCGGCTGGATAAATTTTCTGGAAAGAAGAAGATATAACTTGAGTTGATTGCCAAGGAATTGCATTTTTTTCAGATCACTCACTTGATCTGAATGCATTTAAATGCATTAGAAGCAGGTCATTCATTTATAGATCAACATGACTGGGATAAAATATTGTAGCGAAGCGAAAGTTCCAGATAAATAAAGAAATTAATCTGAGAAATAGTGTGTTTATATATTGAATGAATAATATTAAAAGGAAATGGTAGAGAGGAAATAAATAGAGAAGAAAGAAAGAAGTCACGGACCGCGCAAGGCATATTAACAGAGTAGTGTTGAGAACATTGAAGGATGTAAAAGGTGGAAGTAGTAACGAAAGTTATGAAAAAAGAAATACAATTATTGGGAGCAATATGCAAAATAAAAACAACCGAAATATTTACCGCAATAAAATAGTAATGATTGACCAAAATGACCATCGTGAACATAAATTTATCTTAAATATTAGTTGACAAATTGAGACGATATACTTTTAAATCTTTACGTTCCATTTTTTTAAGTGTGTCTCGGAAAGTGTTAAATCCTTAATTCGAGATATTGAACTTCTACAAATTCAGTTGTTCCATGAATTAAAGAAAATAGTAATAAACTTCTTGAAAGAACATTACAAGACCGATTTAAAACTATCAGCAGAATACTATTTAGATAACATTAAAAAATTTTCTTGGGAATCTCAGGGTCAGATTAACAAATTTGCGAAAAAAGATTTTCTACAAAAGTTGTATTTCTATTTTTTATAATGTTGCGTGAAGTATTTGATTCAAAAATTGAAATGTGAATAATATGTTGGTATTAATAAATCAGCTGATTTTTCTCTTCAGTGCTACACGGAAGGGGATATAAATGCGCAGCCGGACCAAGCATGTGCCTATAGGATCTGGGCTGGAGATGGGCATCCAACAATTTTTAAACACATTTTTAAATGATATAATAAATCTATTAAGCTATTTTTAACTTAATTTTTAAATTGCAAATGGTACAATTGTATCATCTTCATTTTAATAACAAATTTTCAATATTTTAGTAGAATCAGAAGGTCCATAATTCGATTATGGTTAGGACTCTTTAAGGTATCAAACCAACCCTAATTACATGGTCCTTCAGAAAGAACGTCTTATGTTCAATGATCATTACAACCAAGGCAACACGCTCAAATACTTGTAGGTATTGCGATCGCCAAGACGGAGACAATCCCTTTCCGCTGGAATCCATCCACAGGCCTGTCTGCGCTCCCCTTGCCCTGTCGTGGCGTCCCCGCGCTCGTCACCGCGACAGGCTTCAGTCCGCGCTGTCCTTCGTCCATCAGTCCGGCGGCGCTGACAAATTTTGTTTTGCCTTCGGTCACGTTGACATGAAAATCATGTCGCCTCTAACGTACTCCCTTTCAATTGTTCCTTTTTAGCCGCGGTCGCTTCAGTGTTTCGCGTTGCGATGTCACGTTCGCTGCTGTTCTTTTCTTGTTGCGATGCTGCTTTGTCTACATGGACTTTTATTTCGTTGAAAGCTCATTTGTTTTAATTTTATATACATAATAGATTGTTGAAAATATATTGGCAAAGAGATTGTTGTAGTGGTCAATGGCACATTCCCTGTATTAACTAAAAATTTCGGCAACGTAAATCTGAAATAATGTTCAAATTATATAATGTTCTCATTACAGTAGAAATCACAACTTTTGGCTTTAGGAGTTAATCCATATTGAGAGTATTTGAATGTCGTAGTTTCTGAAAATCGTATTCGTCTATGCACCCCACCTCTACTTTTCAGGATATTGCATTTTAAGTATGTCAAAAATAGCCAATTAACATACATAAAGGAAGGCAAGTTCTTCATTGAACTACGTAGTGTTTTGGGAACAGTTTTTAATAATCGGTTTTTGTCCATTTATCTTTCTATCCTAGCTAAAGACATATTTATGGCACCGTCAATCTAACATAATCATTCAGATAACGACATATCGCTGGATCCACGTTTCTGAGATTTTCTGTAATCTAATGTTCACGGACAATCTCTATGGAAAATAATATACACATACAAAAGAAATGGTGGGAAGTTATAAATCATCTCAAAATATCTCAAAATTCCTGCTATTAGACCAAACAAACAGTAGTTTTGAAATCATCAACGTAAATATAGGCAGGATCAAATTTAAACATTCCAGACACCACCAAAAAAGAAGTTTGCACCCTTATGTTTTCAAAACTCACAGTGTGTCACCGTGTTCAAAGGAGTGTATGAAATTGGTCATCGAACTTAAAAAATAGATAAATAAAAAAATGAATTACTTTTTAGTACTCATACTTTATTTTCATTAAAACGGACAAAATCATTAATTTTTATCGTACTTCGTTCATCATTGCTCAATATTTGTTCCAGTATCTACTTAAATTTGTGCTTCAGTTTTCTGGCATTTCCAGCAGGATAAGGCACAGACACATTCAGAAACAAAAATCATGAGCAACCACCAACGTTCATTACCCTGGTTTTCATTGAATCAGTGGTTATGCGTATCATGATCTCGTCTGTTGCTGTACATCTGAGGTCACGCCTCTCACTGTACACGTGGTCACAGTGGTTAGTTTGTCTATCTCCTCATCCCTATAAACAAAATAAATGTAGAGTGCATTCTAAAAAATCTTCATTCAAATCAGTTTCTTAAATAGCGGTAATGAAAAGTAACCGAAATGTTATTATACTTATATTTTTGTCAATTTTTATCGTAAAAAATAGTACATATTTTAATTTTTGCTCCCACTTCCAGTTGTCATTAGGAAAATTATACTCACAGAATTGATTTTTTTAAAATTATCAATTACAAAAAAAAATAGAAGCACCTACATGCCTAGTGCCCGAATCGTTCTAGATTAAGTGTTGAACATTTTTCATAATTCTTGTTGTTCATAAATGGTAAAGTATGTAAAGCAGGTCGAGTTATGCAAAAAACCTTACCATCTGCTTGTTTTATATATGTTGCATATTTTACTTTTAAATATTGGATAAAAATGTTCAACAGAAAGCAAAAATACTGACCTCGTGTTACTCGTTATACTCAAGCAGTAAATGTTTGTAAGTTTACAATCGCTTCTAATCTCTCTGAGTGACATAATCCCAGAGTTCCACACAACATTCATTTCGTGAGATAACTTGAGCAACTACTCATCGTACCTTGTTAACAGAGCGCTCTCTTACCGACTGCAGGCAGAAGACGTCCGAGTCTCACGACTTTGAAATTTCTTTCCAATTTTCAAGGAAAACATTATTTTTACTATTTTCGGGAATTTCATTTCAATGAACATACTTTATTTTAAAATCATTTATAATTTATGTAATCATTTATAATTTATGTTCCTTTCAGATTAAAAGTTGCTGTTTTTTCTATGCATGGTTTCTATTTGATGAACTTTTTATGTAAAGAGTGTCGTACAGACCATTACAGCTTTGGAGAATATAAAGAAACAATTCCACTTTCTTGATGTGTTATCCATAATATATTTACTGCGGGGCATATTTCGAGTGGTAAAATATACTTATTCCTTTTTTCTGAATTCAGTCATTGGCATAATTGCTGGCGAGAATTGTGAGAGAGTGAAGCAACAAGAGACGCTTGTGGTAATCGGTTTGTAAATAGTGTAAATAATGTAAAGTTATTTTGAATCTGACCACTATTTTTGAATTGAATAATTAAATTATTATTGCGACATCTGGCCACGTTTTAGCTTTTTTTGTATTGGGTTGAGTAATGATTTAATAAATGTGTTATTAATAAGAAATCAATCATTTTATACTTGGCAGTTTTGAAAGTGAAACTTGAAAATTTTCTAGTGTTTTGACATAGTTTGCAAAGTTCCATGGTTGCTAGAGGGGGAGGAAGTAATTTCAGTTTGTTGATGGGACTATGTTTAATTGCCTGAGCTGGACTACAGTCATGGTTTAGGAAGGTACCACAGTACTGTTATTGTAATTTATAAAAACGTATAAGAACTTGTGAATTATGTGCTTGGAATGCTAAGAGTGGACATCAGTTTAATAAGCTCAAAATATTGGTGAGCGCGTATAAAAATAAAGTTGACTATTGAACTCCATTTTTATTCATTAGACACTTACCGGAAGAGAATTGAAGAAAAAATAAATCATATTTGTTATATGAAAGAACTTATTTTTATTGAAATTGTATCTTTATACTCTATATTTCGTACTAGTAAACAAAAAGTTAAAAATCAAGACTTTGTCGGAAATACTCATTTTCGGGGTCTGATACACAAAAATTGTTGTTGATTTTTCAAAACCTCTGTACGTCCGTTTACCTGTTAGTATGAACAAAACTCGCGTCGAAACTTCACCCGATTCTTTCACCAAAATTGATATTCCCTGATCGATCTAACTGATTTCCTGGATCATCGAATTTGAAATAAATATTTTAGTAGGAATAATTTTCATGGAATCCCAACTAATTGAAATTCTCTCAAAAATGCCTCCAGTTTTTTTCTTAAAATTTATATCTCGACTATAGCAAAGTAAGTTGCTTAAAAATTGCACATAACCACACACTGCTCGGCTCAAAGTAGATGTTCTGCTGCAGTTTCACTGGCAGATGTTTAATCATCCACCCTATAGTCCGAGTGTCGCCACCGCGATTTCCATCTTTTCTTACCCCTCAAGAAATTTCGTCTAATCAGCATTACGCAATTAACAGTGAAGCCGATTTGCAGCAATTGTCAAATACTGGTACCTATCTCAGGAGGCAGTCTTCAACGACAAATATTGATCAGCGATGACAATATTGATCCCAAGGTATGACAAATGTCTCGGTTCTTGAGATGATTATGAGGAAAAATAGTGCAACATCTGCTGCATCTGCTACAATAAAGTTTTTCCGTGACTTTTTTATGACCTACGGGAACATATATTTTGGATGTGCCTCATATATACTGTGTTATTGCAGTATTCTTGAAGACGTTTTTCGTAAAATATTTTATTTATGATAGTGTTATATGAGAGTATTTTATTTGCTGTTCTTTATTTATCGTGGATTTTTTTTAACCATTTTGTGTGATTTTGTTCAGAAGCATTTTTGCTGCTGCAGACCACTAGTTTATACATATTATTAACAACAGGACGCTGAATTTCTTACACTAATTAATTATTATGCAAAAGGAACCTCCCAAAATACATTACCGAATATACAATCCTTCAATCTTACGTTGTGGTTATCTCGGACATAGAACTCGGATATAATACAATTAAGAAAATGATGACAATTATCCAACTATAAACTGAATTGATGATCATTCAATATACCAGTCGTTAGCTTTCAGTATTCCTATGGCATTTACCAATCAAAGAAATAATTACTTTATTTTTACTAAATTTCCGCTATGAGATTTTCTTTTCGTTTCTATCCTTGATGTACACTTATTCTTTGTACTGACTAGTCGTACATACATTTTCAACTGTACTAAAAAACAATAATTTATATCAGTCCACACAAACATAGATAATATTTTGAAGATACTATTTGTATGGAAAGCACGTAGAGAAGAAATGAAATGCTGTATTTAATAATCAAAATTTACAAAGTGAAAACAAACAGAAATTGCTTCTACTATATTTTTGTTCATTATGACATAACATTTTTTGGAAGAAATGTTATTTTGTAGGGAGAAATCAGGTTTACGTCACAGCTATGAGAAAATGACTCGGAACAATCCAACATGGGAAACGAAAATAATCAAGCAATGTAACGTATGTCAGTAAGGAAGAATTTAACTGAGGTGTTAATGAGGATAGGAATCCTGTAACTGAGGGTAAGCATCCTAGAATATAAGAAAACGTGCACAGAATACGCAAATTTACTACACAGAATACGCATAGTACGTCGAACACAGTTTTTAACATTAAATTATTGTTTAATAATTAAATCGTGCGTCGTTGATAAGTGATCTCAAATCAACGAAGACAATCATTAGAGCCTCACATTGCTTTTGCATATTTCACTAGTTTATACGGATATGGAAGCGATGACTTACGGTGGTCTCAAGTAAGAATACATCTTTTATTCTTGCACAATTCTGAAATAAATAATTATACACGGGAAAGAAAATGATAGATTTTAAATCATGACCCTTGTATATTAAGTTTTACAGTATTGTTCTTCATGTTGGTTATAGAATGTCGAGGATGAGCAAGCACAAACTGATGCTGCATCATGTGCACCTAGGGAAAGTAATAATTAAACTCTCTTGAAGACAAAAACTTCTTCCAAAAGCCAACATGGAGAAAATAATTGTCTCTTTTAATTAAATATTGTCTGTTTTAATTTATTTAGAAAATACAGAGTGCTATTTATTCGCTTTCAATGGAACTGCAATCCTTCGGTATGTTCGTAAATACGTCGTCACTTTCACATATTTGGAATTTCACTTTGTTAAGGAAATAAAAGTTTTGGATATCACGCAAAAAACGCGATCTGGCAGTGGGAAAAAGAAACACAAGAAATATGAAATTAAAAAAAAAAAACTGTTCATCTTTTGTTTCTAAATTTCCCATTCTTGGATTCATTTGTTGCACTTTAAATCATCACTTCCTCATTTGAGGAACGAAATGCTGGATTTGAAGACGAAATAAGAAATATTTCAGAAACCCTCGCGGAGTTTCGCAGGGGCAAACAACCGCCATTCAGCAAGCAGAGCAAGCAGGGGGCACTTTCTGTCATCGCGCTCTGGGATGGAGCTGGCGTTCTCCCTTGGCGATCGAGGGAATTACGAGTCAATTCTTTTTCAATTAAATATTCAAAAAACAACGTGTTTCATGTCACGTTAGTGTGCAATCAATGAAGTCGGTAAACATTCTTATCCATTGAGTGGTTTCTCTGATCAACACCACGCGAATGCCGGAGCAGTACTCTAACAAACGCGCCACGGACCGCGCGCGATCTGTCCTTCCTCTTCCTTGTCCTATCCTCTGCCCTTACATACACACTTACACTAACATGCACTACACTACCACATATTCCGGAAGACCGGACGGGAGCTTAGAGCTTGTCCCAGCTGGGTCGGTGCCCCGCTGGTGGGAGAGTCCTGATTAGGGGAAAACCCCGCTAGCCGGCGGTAAGTCGGCACCGGATCTCGCCATCGTAATTCCTTCCACATTTAGGTACACAGCACCTGCAGAACACGGCAAAAAGTTAAATGGTTGCACTACATGCGAAAGAAGCAATCTTAATCTGTATCAAGCATTTATTAA
The DNA here is from genome assembly GCA_011170035.1 of Teleogryllus occipitalis. Taxonomy (NCBI): domain Eukaryota; kingdom Metazoa; phylum Arthropoda; class Insecta; order Orthoptera; family Gryllidae; genus Teleogryllus; species Teleogryllus occipitalis. The sequence continues at coordinate 315,233 of BLKR01000622.1, read as the reverse complement.
TAGTACTTCTAGTTGTTGCTGCGGCAGCGAATCTTGAATTAATAATTATGCAAATAAACCTCGACAGATTGAGCAAACCACGGTGTACACAGAAAGCGTAAATAGTGTAAGATAGATGAACCTTGCAAAGCCTTCTAAGCGTGACATCACAAAGGTGACCACCAGTACACCAAGGGCTGAAATAAAGGTCATGGAGGAATATATTCTGTTTTCCTCCATATATAGGTAGTGTTGTTAGTATCGATAAGTTCCGAATCGGTGAAAATTTAACAGACTGTCCAAGAATATTGCATCCTGTAGATTACGGTTTGACAAACGTTCGGCCTGAAAATTTTAGTTTTTAAGGCCCTAGAACGTTTCGTTTAAGAGTTATTTAACGATGTAGCTGACAGAGTGTTACGGGTTGCATTTGACATTAATATTTATATGCGTTTTTTAAACAAATACTTCATATTTTTAAAGTCAAAGTGCAATTCGTCACGTCTCCGGTAAATCATCTTTCTATAGAGACCTCAGTTAGAAAGATACGTTATATGTGAGAGCCGCAAAAGGTATGTAGACTACTAAAATAATATAGGAGATGATGAAGATTCTGTAGTGCACAATATTCGCTATTTTCGATTCGCTAACTATAACCTAACAATCGCACGCTTGCTCGCAATAGCCCCAGGCCTTCTTGAAGATGTGAGATTTTGATGAAAATCGTATAAACGCACATTATACCATACTTATAAACGCACATTCTTCTGATCGAGCAAATAATTTCAGGAAAAAATGGCGCTCTTTTTCCAGAAAGTGTTGAAAATGTCACAGCTGCTTCATGTGATATACTCCCCAAAATAGAAGTATCCTAATGATTTCCAGAACGTTACAACTACATCTTACTCCTGACGTATTCACCAAGTTCCAGCTCAAAGTTGTTGAAATAATTCAGAGTTACAGCTCAAAAGAACGTTAAACACTGATTTTAGGACCGAAAATTCGAAATCGTATTGTTGAGGTGAATCCAATCCTTTTTGTCCCAATACTACTTCTATAATATAGGGAGGAAAAGTAAAAATAGAGACATTTTCTTGACTTTGGTCCCTGCTGGTGATATTACCCTACTATGTGCTTTTACCCGTACGAATGTTTCGCACTTTGTAAATCATCATTGTTTTAAGGGAGAATATAGTTAGAGTGTTGTCATTATCAACACATATTTTTTGACTAGCCGAATTTAACACATTTGATGATGAAGGGCTATCTCAAATAATAAATAAAAATATTGGTAATGACTACTATTCCTTCTATACATGCAATATCGACATTACCTGCTATTCCAGTATTTGGAATGTCAACAATACATCATGAATAAACCAATACTTATTTTTTTATAAGAAAACACTTGTTTCTCTTCGAGAATACGAACGCCGTAAGAGCCTAAAAGGCATCGTATCCGATTCATCCACTATGGTAAAGTGTTCTGTAGTGTAAAGAGTGTTGCGAGTTCCTTGTGCGCCTGCTTTTCCTTCTACATCGAAATCCGAAAACTTCATTTCTTTCCCTTAAACCTGTTCGAAGCAGGACCAGTGTTGTCAGAATTCGCTACTTGTCGCCACAGAATTCACTACTTTTTGTTGGTTTGGCGACAGATATTTACTCTTGGCGACTTGGCGATTTTTTGGCAACTTAATTGTATGATTGTTTTAAGTTTTTTTTGTATTGTATAAACCAACATTAAGTTATGATATAAAAAAGTTTATTTTGTTTCAATGTTCTGATTATGAATGAGTGTATTTATACACACAAAAACTTATTCTTTATTTATTTCAATACACGATTTGCAAAATTAGTTTTTGGCACCACACTGGCGACTATCAGATTCTTGGCGACTTTTGGAGATATATCGTAATGTAAATAGCGACAAACCACATTAATGTACTGGGAACCCTGTGCAGGACTTACGGGTAATTCCCCAACCAGCAGTAGCATACGTACGGGCTTTTTTGTGTCGATGGTTTCTCACAAATTGAGAAGAATCTTTCATTAGTGTATTATAAACAGAAAGGTTGAGTAACTATAAGAGAAGGTTATAAGATATGGTTTTAGTTATGTTTTTGCGTAAACCAGCATTATAAAATATCTTCTCCCACGCATGAAATTGTAAATAAAATAATATTTCTCACAGCTCTTCTCGTCATTAATTAGACTAACCATTTCGTTCCTATCGGATGTCATCAACCAACCAGTTCTGATGCATGGACTGGATGCTGATGCTGAACAACATCTATTCACACTTTTACTTTTCGCCCTTTAAAAAAATCCCTTAGTTATTGATTTAATTTGACAAGCATTATAATTTTCGAGAATTATTGAAGATAGACAGTAGGTCAATAATTGCAATAAATAATTTTCAGGTGCTAGGAAAAGAATGAATCCCTTGTCAAGGTGTAACGTGATGATAGAAATAATCAAACCGCTGAAAATCTTGGAACGAAACTGAAAAATGAACTTCGCTTCTAAATGAATTGATATTTTATTATATCAATGATAGCGTCCGCAACTTTTTTGTATTATTTTATTACCTTCGAAAACATTTGCAAAGTCAGTGAGTTAGAGGAACATTCTCTCATGCAATGAAATGTAACGTCTATTTAATTATAGTAGGATCCACAAAGCGAAATGAGGTGCTGTATTTTTTGTTCATTCGTTGTCATTGAGCATTTCTTGCAACGATTCACATGCCTTGTGTGCACGGTCCTCGGGCTGTCAGCTAAACTCTGTTATGTAATCCCGCTCTGTTAGTGAATACCCCCGCCCCCTCTTCTAGTTGATGCGGCCAACCTTTGGTGGAACGAGGGCATAGATGGAATACTCACTTTTTTTACTGCCTCCTTGTCTATTTTATTACGTAAACTTTCTTCATTAATTATTTTATGTTGTAGTGTGTTTGATGCATGCACACAAGGCTTGTGAAACGTTGCCAGAAATGTTCAATGACAAGGGTTGAAAAAATAATACTGTAACCTAATTTTGATTATATTTAAACTATTATGGATACTACTAAAATTAATTAAAACTCATTAAGACAATCCTAGGTTAATCTTTAACCACATTCAATAGTGTAAAATCAATATTGCTAATTTCCGGTGCGCGCAGAAATTGAAAGAAAGTTATACAGTGTCCGGCCAGGTGAGTCGGAGAAAATCTAACAAAGAAACAGTTTCTATTTTGGCAGAAAAATGAAAGTATTTGATTGTGTTATTGCGCCTATTTCTATACTGGGAGTACCGACCGAACTCATATTCAGTGTGGCACTGCTGATGTCATACGACAACAAGGCGTCTAGGAAGAGGCTGCCTGCAATTGAATATTTGATATTCTCGTGACGCATTAAAGAACAGCAACTTTTTTTATATTCTTCGACCGTAAAGAAGGGTTGAACAGTATGTAAACTGTACTATGTTTTTTGCAGTATTCCTGAAGACTTTGTGTTAAAATATTTTATTTATTACTATGTAATACAAGAGTATTTTATTAGTAGTTCTTGAGAAGGGAGCGTGCTACGTTCTGGAAAACTATTCTGTTCAATAGCATTTTTGCTGTTGCAGGCCACTAGTATTACTCTATTATCAAGTTGTTCCTAGTGACTATTCTTATCGATTTGCAGTATTTTATTCATTCTCAAAATTATATGGACTGAATACCCGACAATAATTGTTTTAGACACAATACCGGATGAACGTTTACTCCAGCCAACTTACTATTCGCTGACGTCTACGTGCAGAAATACCATCGATCAACGAGTTAAACTAAAAAATAAATTTCAAAAAGTACGTAAACGCAAGTCTTAAAATTGTCTAAAGTTAATTGCTGATTGACTTTATTGTAGAATTATATTGTTTAAACGGTCTAAAAATAATGTACTCCCAGTCGGCATGTTTTATTTTGAGCACTTAACCGTAGAATTTCATCATTGTCAAGCCAGATATTTTTATTTCTTTCTGTATTTTGCGGTGACTTAGATTGCATTATGATTTTCAAACTTCTCGTCTTTTACCAGGTTTTCTTCCTGCCGAATGAAATATAAACACTTTTGGGTATTTTTATTGTTTGTAAATGTGTAGGTCACAGAAAATCTGTTTGTGATTGTCAATTATTGAATGTAGTTCTTGAATAAGTAATTTTGCTGTATTCAGCGACTTATATTTGATTAGTTTTGTGTATGCAGCTATTGCTCTAAAAATCTAATTACAGAAGTACAAAAATCTTGTAATTTTTTGACGTACGCACGGTTTTCGCAAATTTTGTCGCTGTATGTTTAAAGTTCATAATTAATTTCCAAATAGTTTTATATTTTAATTTTTCTTGTGTTTTATTCTGGTTTTCAATGTAAATTTCTTTTTTTAGGTACGTAAAGCACGCGCGAGTCTTGCACGTCGAGCAGTATTGGCTATCTTAAAAATCATAATTGTGGCTGTTTCCTGGCCTACCAACAGGCTACCCGTCCTGTGAAATATCTGGATCTTGCTCACTTGGTAATGATATTAGCTTATTTATTTACTGTACGTATTACTTGGCATGTTTTATTTGTATTATATCTTACAAACGCAACATTGCAAAAGATTTGTGAACCTCAAACTATATTGCAAGATTCAAATGGTTGGAGCTGTCTCGTCGAAAGATACCAATAATGGTACAATAATGCTAGTAAATATATCTTGAATGCATCTCTTTGGCAATTACTAATTGATATAAACATGAAATGAACATGCGGTGTGTTGTTTAAGAAATGGAGGAAAGCGTAGTGTCAACCAGGTTGTCTCAGTAACTTGCTTCATACTTCTTGAATATTCCTTCGCGTTGACACTCGTAAGAGAAACTGCCTCTCCGCCGCGTCCTATACTCCCATACGTTGTGGCCCATTCTCCATGCAGACCTCCTCCGGTGTAGCTGTCGCGTAAGCGCGACCCTCGAGCGAGCTGTGCGTCTTGGGAGGAAATTGTCTCGGGCGGAGCGCCCCCGAAGTGCGCGCTCCGACCGCAGGCGGCGCTGGCGACGCGACACTATCGTCTAGGTTGGCAGGCAAGCGGCCGATAATAGTAAGACTTCCAGTGCAATGTATTTTAAATTATGCTCGCACATATTTTGGAAGATTCTGATTTTGACTCCGGATTTATAAAAAATCAAAATTAAAAAAGTTAAATCAAATACAAAATCTTTAGTGTCGTAGAAGTGAATAGAAATAATTATCGATTTATTTTTGTATATTTATATTGAAAAGCATTCCATGTTTACCGCGTTATTATTTCTTGAGAGTTTTGCGTCTTTTTTTTTCACCATGTTTGCAAGCCCCGCTTGAAGGTGTACGTTTGACACCCAAGAAAGCCTCGCTTGACGAGACCTCCTCATGACAGTTGCAAATTTGTTGCTTCTGCTACGTGCTTCGTTGTTCGAACAACGGAAAACTGCGGGGAAACCAATTTACAAACTACTCGAGCCAGGCTCGCGAGCGTACCTTGTTCATGTATAGCAGGGGTCTTCAACATGGGTTCTGCGGAACCCTAGGGTTCTCTGAAAAGTTGACAGGGGATCCGCCAGTGATCACTATCTCCTCAGCCAAAACACGTACAATGCAAGTCATCTATACAAGGAATTTATGTAGGAACGGGTAGAAAACTGTCTTTCTAAAATACTAGATTAATATAATATTTAGTAAAAATTGCAATCATTTAAATTGGATATAAAAAAGCAGTTGATTTCAACCAACAGCTGATTAATCTTACAAACATGTATGATTGATTAATCAATTAAAAAAATTATAAGGATAAAACCAAAATACACAAAAATAAGGATTTTTTTTCATTTTCATATTTTGATTTCATTGTCAGACATAAATGAATGTATATGAATTTTGTTCACATTTGATGATGCGTAAAACTACATTAGGCGTCTTGTGTCAGAATATGTGAAAAATAAAATATTTAAAAAAGATTGTTCTCTGATTGTCTAAAGAGAAAAAAAGGATACCTGAGTTTTAAAATATTAATATTATGTGACAATCACTCTATTTTATATATTTTTGACTGTTTAAATAAATTTGTGAATTTGAGTAGAAAAATAGTATTGATGAACTATTTTATCTGCTGTTTCAACATGAGGTTCCTTCAAGAAAAGCATGAGCTAAAAGTGTTCGTCAAGGTGTAAAGGGTTGAACACCCCTGATGTATAGGATCCTTAAAGGGACGCGGGCGTGGGTGGGTTGAAGAGTGAGTGGGTGGGCGCAGGAGGTTTCACGTGTCCCGAAGTGGCACTATGAGTCCCCCGACTGAAGTAATTACAAGGGCTGTCACCCTCTCCGTCTTGAGCTGTCTGTATCGCAGCTTCCTCTACACGGTGCACTACTCCCGGCTCCCAGGAATTTCGTTTCACACACCGGGTTCGTGACCCGGCAAGGGGACGTAGGCAACGAAGTTTAGGAAGCAAATACACTCATTTCCGTTTTTATTTTCTAGTATGTTGCAAAAGTTTTACTCATTGTACTACTATTTAGTTTTTCCGTTTTGCGAAATGCAAAATAGAAGTAGAGTAGTGCAAGGAAAAATGTTGGGACATTCCCCAAAATACCTTTTTTGAAATCTTCCGTGTATTATAGAGTTTAATGAAACAATTTTAGTAAGAAATCTTAATGAAAGGAGTATCAAACGATAGATTGGTAGAGGAATGTGTTCGAGAATGAATTCAAGAAGAATTATAATAGAAAAGCTAGTTTAATGATCGCAATAACCAAATTGTTTTTTTGTTTTTGTTTATGCACAGTTGTCGTAATGAAGGTTCGTATAGTATCCATATGAATTCAGCAATGAAACATTTTCTCATCATCGTAGAAAAATAAAATATCATCTGACTACTCTACTCGTTAGTAAATTATTCTCTAATACTATAGTATGCCAATTAATTGATGTGTATTTTCACGATTAGCGATGCTAGTTGCTTTGGAATAGGTTACGTACGTGCGAAAATTCAATATATTTTCTCAGCGCAACACAACGTGCATGTCATATTTCTTGCTGTCACAACCGGCCACATTATGTGGTGTCGGTAATGTCTGACGTACATTTATAGCCGTCATGCTATCTTATTCTTTGTATTCACATTTATGAGCCTCGAATAGTTGGTTAATTAACAATGAAGATGAGTTCACAGTCCTCGTGAGTTCTATTTATCACAAAAGATTCTCTGATACTGCAAATGTTTATTTCAAATAAACATTTTCTTTTTTTCTAGTTTTCTTTTCAATTCTAAATGTCTAACAGTTTCAATAAAGAACTCAACTTACGTATCTCTGAGCAGCCAGAAGACACAAACCGGTCTTTTGGAATTAACTCATGAGGAGATATTTTGCCTTCAGTAAGCGTATTGGTCTGTAGAATTTTGGAGGTTTACAATGTTGAATTGAACTATTAATAATACTTAATCTAAGTCACGTTGAAAAGAAACATGTTATTAGAAGTCATTGAAAATGCTGACGATTCTTAATCATTTATTTTTATTTCTACACCTGAAAATATTGAATATATTTGAAAAAGACACATCAAAAAGCTCTTCGGTTACATGAATTTAATGAAAATGAAAAATTCATTGAACGTATGTGTTTTGATACTTCTACTTCTCATTCTAAGAAAATTTTACTTAGGACTATAGGCAACGTCAGGTTTTTAAATAATTTTGCGAGACGGACTCTGCTTTGTCAGAAAACTCTGATCTTGAGAGTGCCGTTTACAATCACCACTAGTTTTCTTGCATCAACAACTATCTAACTTCGTAGAATCCTTTTGACCTTGGTCTTACATTCACCCTCCTCACTTTCGATCTTCCTTCCCCTGCGGATGAGATTATCCTACCTCCAAAGACATCTACTATTTGGTGCACTATGGCCATCGTTGTTTACAGCACCATAACCACCGCCATTCCGCCACCTTCACAGCAATTATCAACTTCTTCGCTTCACCAGCTTCCTCCCCCGGGTCGTACCGAGACTCACTCCCGCGTTTTACGGAATCAAATATTACACCCACCAAGTGCTTGTTTAACGAGGTACAGTTCCTTGACTCTCGCCCTCTTAACTGGAGATGGAAGGCGGGAGAGGGAGAGGGAGAGGGAGGTGGAGCGGAGCATCTCAGAGACCTGGAGGAGGAAGAGAACGGACGAACAGGAGAAGAGGGAGGGAGTAAGGGAGATGGCTTTTCGCGTCAATCAGATCCTCCTTGTTTGTTTCTTGGCGGCGCCCTTGGGTCGTTACTCCCCCATTACGCTGGATCAAGTGCTGCCCGCGATTTCCTACGATAGAGGGGAGGACGCCCACGGCCACGGGCCAGTGCCTCCGAGGAGGAAGTGAAAGAAGATGAAGAAGAAGAAGAAGAAATATAAGATGGTGATAATAATCCTGTGGGATGTTCATCACATCAATACCATAGTTGGGAAAACATCACCCCTCATGAAAGAGGACGTGAAGAGTCTAATTTTTTATAAAGGACATCAACAGTTATTATTCAAGTGTAAACAGTTATATACAAATATACTTGTAAATAGATAATCTTTTAATCAATTATCACAGGAAACTATCATACATTTCAAGTACTATGTTGTTTTGTGAACGGTGTTGTACGCTGATTTCACTAACATTGATTTAACTCATACTTAGATTTTCAATCCAATAAAACGGGTAAAATTTATGAAGATCCTTGTTTCTTTCCACTGCAACAACATCTTTCTTGCAAGTATTTATTATTGAAGTACAAAAGAACTAAAAAAGTCTCCGAAAATAATTCAGTCAATCTTTAAAACTGGTAAACCTATTTTAAGTTTCTTCTTCAGGTTCAAGTTATTCTACTAGGTTCTCGCGTTGCCCACGAGATTGCGGTGCCGAAGTTTTCCTTTTCTCTCAAAGATAGTGTTGCTTTTCGGGGAAGGGGAGGGGGGGATCAATTATCTGTACTGAAATTCCATTTAATATTATATTTATTACATTACACAGGTTTGTCAGTCTTTCTAATTGCTGAATGTTCTTTTAGAATGAATCTCGTCCGCATTTTCTGTTTTGTGAATGAAAGTTATCATTAAAAGGAGCCAAAGTTATTTAAAAGGGTTCACTTACACATGTTCTGAGTCAGTTTGATAGTACAATTTGATATACTATTACCCTGCTTCACGATGTGACACATGCCTTTTATGGGTATCTTCTGTTGTATAATATTTTCTTAATGAAATGGGTACGTGCTTTGGCATTGTCAAACAGTAACATATGAAAATCATACATTAACATTAAAGATAAGCATAATTTTGTTTGGAATTGTGTGGTACAATTTAATTCAGTACTGGTGCTGCATATCTCATTGCGGGGACTAGAAACAACCAACGAGTAAATATTATACGATTTTCCTTCAATTTTTTTTTTTTTTTTTTTTTTTTGTCTCCTCAGCATTCAGTATTTCAGTTGCCCATAACTATTCAGTGTACTGCATTTGATACCTTACGTATTTTAGTTATGTAATGAATGATAAAGAATCGAAATGATTTGATGAAACATATAGATAATATTGCAGATTAAATACTTAGGACAGAAAGAAAATACTATTATGAAAATATTTTTAAGAAGTTGTTATTATAAATTCTTGTTAAGAATTTACATCTCTTACGAATTGTAATGAAAATATCGCCCACTGCATGATTTCTTTGAAAAAGAAAATTCCATTCTCCTCACAGTTTTGAGGAAATGTGGTTAATAAAATGTTTAAACAGAATAATTGTTTCAATATACACATTTCACTCAATAACTCTGTGATCAGTGACTACTTTAGAAATGCATATTAAAACCCTTTTTTGTTGTGTAATTCACCACTTTGAAACCGTGTTGCGGTAGATATTGTTTTTCAAATCTTATATTTATCTAAGTGATAATTACACGCCTTTTGATTTTGAATTATCACGTGGGATTTCTTAAAGCTATAAAATAAAGTATATTTATAAAATATTACGCAACAAAAGTTAGGAGTAAGTAAAATACTACTCTAGTTCTTAAACGTACACAGGATTACGAAAATACTTTCAATTCATTATAAGTGTATTTTAATGATATTAACCACGAGTGATGTGCGTAGTTTCAAAGTATCTGCTTCGTAGATTGATGATTTCATCTTATCTTCTCAGTCCACCGTGTATTCGTGTTTCGAATCATGAACACACTCTTACATCTGTCCAAGGCAAACATTTGCAGAGCTATAGAGTGTAGATCTATTAATATTATACTATATTAGGTTTTTATAATATAGTAAATACAGGAAGGTACACCGAAATTTTCCATAAACGTAATGTTGCAAATAGAAAAAACTTGTATCCCTCTCGGTGAATAACAGAGAAGTAAAATGAATATAAAAGAACATTTTTAGAAAGTTGTTCATGGATATTTTTCGAATAACTCCTGTACGTGTTATCCAAAAAACTATTATAGTAAATTAAAGTTCTTATGATATCAAAAATTCGAACGGTAAAATTAAGCAATATGGTATGTAAAGCATAATTTTGTTTGGAAATGACATTTTTCGACATTTGAGTCAAGCAATAATGGTAAGATATTTATTTTCTATTTTCTTTCCCGGTAAACCTTAAAAAAAATAATGTGAAACACGTGAAGATGTCGAGATAACAAAATCTTGGAAGTCATAGAAATAGTGCCTTGCAATTTCTTCGAATTCTATAGAATTTTGTACACACCTTCCAAAACATGGAACTAACTTGACATTAACTAACGTTAGTGTGTGAAATGTAAAAAATGTAACACTTTGGAAATAGGTATGTCTCTGCTTGCTCTTATATGATAGTCCTAAAATGGAATCTTTCACATGAAGGAATTTTCTATGGAATTTCCTCAGATTGGATTATTAAATAGATTTTTCTTTGCGAAACGTGCATCTGAAGTTGTTTTATTTTTAATCTTTGAATGAAACTTCTTTGTGAAAATAAATTTTAAAATATTTTCATTGTTTTATCCCTAGTTTAGATGTACAGTTGTAATTTATTTAATACTATACTATTTGCCATAGGTCTTTCTTTTTTAAGCAAATTTGTGATTAAAGAAGTATAATCTAATAATAAAAGAAATAAATTATCAAGACAAAGTCAAGAAAACGTAAAATGTCAAGAATAATAAATTCTTCAGGTCAGCAGATTTTTGAGCTCAAAAGCCACAAAATCGTATGTATTGTTTCCATTTCAAATGAGAATTTCTTCCTTTGTGCTGGCTCATATTCTACTAAGCATATGCTTTGACTTCTCCTCAGAAATAATGTTTAACAAAAGACTGCCCCTCCTTTATTTCTCAGTGTGGTGTCTATGATTTGTGAACTTTCCAAGGAGCTGCATCTTAGACCTCTCGCTAGGGTGCATAGGAGTAGTGAGTGAGTGTGTGATTGGTAGAAGGGCTGGAGGGCCGTGGCCGAGGGCCGGTTCAAGCGGCCCGCCAGGGCGCAGCCAACCGCGCGGCGGCGCCGGGAAAATGGCTGGCTGCCCTGCCCCCGGCAAGGAGAGGGGGGAGGGGCGCGCTCCAGGAGCTGAAGGGAGGGGCGGCACCCCTAGGGCGCGCGGCCGGCAGCGGTGACGGGGAAGAGCGCGGGGCCAGGGGGCAGGGGGGAGGGGACGGCGGACCCCCCGGCGCGCCGTGGGGCGGCGGGCCCGAGGGGGGCACCAGAAATAGCGGCGTTGGCGTCGCCGGAGGGTGAGGAGGACGCGCCGGCACTCTTGCACTTGGAGCTGGGCGTCGCGCCGCCCGGCGTCGCGTCGGCAGGTCGGCGGCGCGGCGCGGCGCCACGGCACGGCACGGCACGGCACGGCACGGCGGGCGTCGTGCCGCGCGAAGGCAGGCCGCGCCGCGGCTGCCCGGCGCTGCACAAACACTGGGCGGCCACCTGGAAAGGCCACCTCGGCCGCCCGTTGGCGGATCCTTCCGCAGCGCAGCCTGGCGCGCGACAGGGCGCGAGGGCCTCGTTCGTAAAACAGCGCGAAACACGCGGATCCACCTGCGCGCCATGCCCACGCGCCACCCGGAAACATGCACGACTTCCGCGAAAGGAAGGCACGTCGGGGTGATGGAACTAAGCGACCCATACACCGTCAGGCGCCGCTCAAGAGCCTGGCTCGTAAATCGGCCGTCCACGCTTTGTTCCAACAACTTGCTCCCTTGAGAGAAGTATGCGGTGGCGATATTTTTTTTTAGAACCGTCGCAAACCCGGTTTACTTGGGTATGTCTACTTTTGTAGACGCCATACACAAACAAGCCGCGCTCGCAAGCCTGGCTAGTGAGAGTTATATGTCACCTTCGCATTCTTCACACAACTTGCTCCATTGAGGGAATAATACCACTTGGCAATTTGACACACCCGCGAGCCCGGCTTGCTCGAAGCCTCGTAAACGAAGACACTGCATTCGCGAGCCTAGCTTGTGTTGTTTGTACATCTGTTGTGGATCCATTGTTCTTCGTTGTGACAACCATGAAGGTAACAGCAACAGCGACAGATCTACAAGCGGTGACAGACAAGTCTGCCAATGTCTTGGATGTCTTGCTTTAGAGGACCTCTTCTTGCCACCTCCTTGAACGACCGCTAAATAACGCCATCATATGCTGGTTATTAATAATTAAAGAAACTTATTGTTGGCAATGATGACATTTATCATCTCATCAGAACACTATCTACACCATCCACAGAGGGGGGTTAACTACATCTCATCCCAATGTACACTAAGAATGCAGAGAAATACCTGGGTAGAATGTACAAAAGAGGTGAGAAGTGTGGTTAGGCGGAAGAGGGAGCCTGATGGCCCGAGTCTAGATACATTAATAAATTCATTATTATTTTAGAAATCTAAACCAAATGGACTATAATATGGAAAAAGTAAGAAAATTGCAGTGATTTGATGCAGAAGGAAATAGGGAATTTAACGGAATGAAACAGAAATAACAATGAAGATCACGGGCAACTACTAGAAACGAAAGTTTTAGCCAGAACTCCGAAAAGAAGACAAGGTGCGAACCAGACTGAAGGGGAACAATCAATGAAACACCAATCAAGCAAAAGGCACTTTGTTTTGCAGTCTTCGCAGCTTCACATTGAAGTTGTTCGTGGCCACATCATGTGGAGCAGTGGCACAAAAAGAAGGGGGCGACGTTTAAACATGGAATGGAACACGAAAACGTCAAAATAAAGTAGGTGCCACATGCATTTCTTGCTAGAGAAGAAATTGAGGAAAAGGAACTAACGCAGAGCTTTTACACATTGTTTGGCGCAGACCGCACTGCGAAACATGGAACGGAGAACGCGGCGGCAGCGGGCCGGCACGAACGGAGGAGCTGGTTCGAAAGCAGAGGCCGGACGGCAGTCGTGGGAGGAGGGGAGGGGTGGGGATGGGGGGTCGCCAGGGCGGGTTAAAGTCCCGGAAAAACAAAGCGACGGGGTTTTATTTTCGAAATGTACTATTTCGTTGCGGGCGGATGTGGCCGAGGAGATGGAATTTGATGAGGAGGGAAGCCAGGCGCAAAGTTAAGGTACACGGTCGCGCTCTTTATTTGCTGCGCTGCCGGGGCCCGGCTGCGGGCGAGCCTGTTGTCACTTGCTCCAACGCGACGTGTTTGATAAGCAATTAACTGCTGTAGGCGCGCACATGAAACGGCGCTATGCGCTCTTTAAGACTTGTGTGTGATACATGGAAACTCGGTTTCCATGTTCTCTCTTGGGCTCGCGTGATAACGCGACATAAAGCAGCTGTGTTATGGATTGGACTGCAAATAAAATATTATAAAACTATTATAAAAAGAGAATAATGTAATGATAAACGTTTTTAATTAAACGCTTGTGTGATTTACTTTATTCTGTCAGATAAAGAATGTATAATTTTTCGTTTTATGTATTTTTATGAAGAATGTATTATACTTAACAGCAATGCCACCTACTTATAATATTATATTAAGTATTCCAGTTATTAGAACAGAAACTTACAATATGTAGTATTATTTTCCAGACAATATCATGTGGGACAAATTAAAAATTTGTTATATTATGTCATATTATTTGTATACCATATTATGGATTATTAAATCCGATATATTCGTCACATAAGTGTATAATATACTGTTATTACTGTTGTGAATACGTCAAGTCATTTAAATAATTTTCCATACAAATGCAGATCAGAAATCATAGTGAAATGCTGTACTAAGTTTGCAATAACTGTTCAATCTTAAGACGTATCCTAAAAATAGATTGTTCTACTTACTTGAGTAATGAATATGAATACATACGTCTTAAAAAGAATAGGATCGGAAACTAAATGAAATGATCCGAAGAGAATATTACAAATAATATCCAGCAATGTCAAACATGACGTAACGCAGAAGTATGTTGTTATTGAACAAGACAAAAGACACCCATTGCGTTCGTCGTGTTCCGAGCGCACCCTTTGATGCTATCGTCGCGGGCTGCTTGTATGACAGAGTCTGTGCCTTGACAGCCACATCGCTCGAGACGAGACGCAGGGAGGCAGCGGCGGCGGCGCCTGGCGCATAAACCAGGAAGGCCCGGCTGCCCCCTGACCCAGCGGGCCGTGTCCCGGGGCCCACTGTAAATAGCGGAGGGATACGGTCGCGTAAACCCGCCGATAAGAAATACTGCCACAGCCGAGTGGCGCCACGACCGAGCCCGCCCGCCCGCGCGCGCTTGTAAACCCAGCGACCCGCGCTGTGCCCTCCGCCCACTGTGCCCCTACTCGCCCGCCCACTCGCCGCCCACTCCCTCCTTCTCGCCGTCCACTCGTCTGCCCGCCCAAACACTTGCCTACCTGGCCGTGATGTATTCACCTTCCCGCCCGTTCACTTGCCTACTCTTCGCAGACCTACTTGGCTGACTGCCTGCCTGCGTGCTTGCTCGCCCCCGCTCACCCACGCACTCGCCGACCACTCCCTCCTTCCCGCCGTCCACTCGTCTACCCGCTCGTCCACTTGCCTACCTGCCCGAGGTCTATTTACCTTCCCGCTCGTCCACTTGCCTACTCTTTGGAGACCTGTTGGTCTGCCTGCCTGCCTGCCTGCTCGTCCCCACTCACATACCCTGTTGCTGTCCACTTACTCCTTCCCATTGTCCACTCGTCTGCCCGCTCGTCCACTTGCCTACTCTTTGGAGACCTATTGGTCTGCCTGCCTGTCTGCCTGCCTGCTCGCCCCCACTCACCCACCCAGTCGCTGTCCACTCCCTCCTTCCCACCGTTTACTCGTCTTCCTGCTCGTCCACTTGCCTACCTGCTCGTCGACTAATCACCTTCCCGCCCGTTCACAGCCAGACCACCCGCCTACTCCTTGCAGATCTACTCGTCTGCCTGCCTTCCTACTCGCCCCCACTCACCCACCTACCTACGTTGCCTGTACGCTGACTCGCCCGCTCCCGGCGCTGGCGGAGTGCGGGCAGCGCGCCTTGTTCTGGGATCGTGAACCGTCGGCCCCTGCTTCGCCCGAGACGGGATGGCTTTTACTCCGTATTGTCGTTTGCCCCGCCAGTGTGCTGCTGCCTCCCCCTCCCGCAAGACTTATTCTTCGTCCTTCTCCGACCGAAAATTGTTGTTCGTCCGTGACCCTTGCTTCATCTTTTCCTCTTTTGCTTTCACGAATCCAATTACAGTATTTCGAAATGTATTTTTGTCTCCTTTTTTCTTGGCCTTTCAACTGGACATCCCTATCAGAGTCTTCCTTACTTTTCCTTGACAGTTTTACCCTCTTTATCCTATGTCCAGTTTGTTCTACCCAATGTGGGATTCACAAACTTCTTCGGACCCCTAACGTATCTTCGAAAATCTTCCTATCAAACCTAAATATGATGCGCCAGAAGGCTTTGTGTTCCTGCACTCCGTTTATGCGACTGAATTGCAACTTCCCTTCCCTCTAAGTTTACCAACCATCTTATCCACGACCTCACCTCCCCGACTTCCCTTCAAATGTTATCAAATGCGACGTTCACCACATGTTCAATCCCTTCCATAAGAATTTATTTCTTCCTTTTTTCGTCCGCTAGTAGATCATTAATTTTCTGCCTCTCTGTACTTCTCATGCTTGCTTTCCTCAACGTCCGAGTCCGACTTTCTATTCTTTGTTTTCCTACATTTGTCCGTTCTGATTCGCATCTAGAAAGCTCTCACAGTCCACTTCTTCGCAAAAGTTCCTCGACAAGACTAGGTCTTCAACTGCCAAAACAACACCAGCAACATCCAAAATTTCAAAAAACATGGCAAAAGCTATTTTGTAGGATGATCTGATTTCAATGACGCTTGTCAAAATTTCCTGATTTCTTACGTGCGTTTTACAGTGTTTGAGTACAATAAGTTTACATATGTGTTCCCTGATGATATTCGCCTTATCTTTTGATCTGCCTACTTTTCGTGTACAAATGTATACACTCAGATCTCCAAAATGAAGCATGTGAAATCTCCAAGAAAATCGTGATACGTGGTCCCAAGAACAACCTGCGTAGAGCAACTTCCAACCTTGACAACTTCCTGCACAACAAAACCAATCCCATGTTTCTCAATAATATTATAACATGAAGGATCGTGCTTCCATTATTATTTGGTTTTATAAAATAAGTATTCATTTTGTTGTTTGTCGAGAACTCCAGTTTTGTCTACATTCTTAATATAACTTTCTTTATTTAAATGGAATTTTCTCAGGAAAAACAAAGCGTTTTCAGACTCACAACACGGTTTCAGGAAATCAAAATCTACGGACACTGCCATTTTTTCTTTCCTTAAAGATGTTGCTTCATCAATGGATCAAAATGAAGAACCCATTGGGATATTTTTAGATCTTTCGAAAGCTTTCGACGTTATTAACCATAACATCTTGCTCTCAAAATTACCTTCTTATGGAATTCGTGGTATTGCCCTAGATTGGATAACCTCGTACCTTAAAAATCGATCTCAAAGAGTAGAAATACCGTACTGGCACGAAAGGACATTATTTACTTATCTCTCCAATTCTTTGCCAATTGAACATGGGGTCCCACAGGGTTCGATCTTAGGTCCTATCCTCTTTCTGTTGTACGTAAACGATATGCCCTCATCTATTAAAAACGGAAGAACAGTTCTGTTTGCCGATGACACGAATGTTCTTTGCAAAAAAGAAACAATAAATAGTACAATTTCAGAAGTTTCAAATTGGTTTTGTAATAACAAATTAATAGTAAACGAAGGAAAAACTGTCTCAATGCAAGTTTGCGTTTCAAATCGGCAATCGTATGCTCCATTGAAAATTAACAATATGCAATTAGCGGATGTTAAGGTAACAAAATTTCTAGGTCTCTCAATTCAATCAAACCTCAAATGGAATGTACATATAACAGAATTAAACACTAAATTAAGCTCATTATGTTATGCATTCAGAATTCTTTCAAATTCTGTCAGCCTTCATGCAGCTCGTTGCGTGTATTTTGCAAATATACATTCCCGCCTGGGATATGGCATAATATTCTGGGGAAGCTCATCTTTTAGTTCCCAGACATTTAGATTGCAAAAGAAAATTATCCGAATAATGAAAAAATCACATCCACGTGATCCGTGCAAACCTCTTTTCATTGAGTCTGTAGTATTTGTCAAAACTGACTTACTTAACGATGGGAACATATTTTCATGTAATACTGATATTTATAGTTACAATACTCGACGTAGAAATCATGTTCATCAAGTGTCAGTATCAACAGCTCACTACAAGAAATCCACATAAAATACATGTACACTACTTTACAATGCATTGCCAGATGAAATTAAACAATTAAAATTGGCACACAAATTTAAATTAAAAGTAAAATCTTTTCTGCTGCAAAACTGTTTCTATACAATTAGAGACTATACTGATCGCCAAAAAGAAACATAATGTTTACTTTAACAAAAACAAGATATAGTATAATGAATTAGTTTACATTTGCATTGTATAATTTTAAAAAAAGACGCAATATGCCTGTAACAAATAATGTACTTCCGGGTCAATGACACCCATCTCGATCAGGTTTTTGTCCAGTTTCCCTGATCCATTGAGCAAATGCTGAGATGGCCCCTTGATTTGCAAATGTAGCTTCACTATGCGCACGTTTTGTTGAACGTTCCTTTGCTTGTAGTGGTAGTAGAGCTTAGGGTGAGTTTCTATTTTGTTAACAATACAGAAAAATCAAGTCTTTTCGTTTCTTTACCGTTAAAAATAAGTTTTCTATAATTTGGCAACGAAAATATCTAGTTTTTGACATGTTAATCTCTCGCTTTTTTTAATTTGTTGTTATTATTATTATTATTATTATTATTATTATTATTATTATTATTAATCTTTCAACTATTAATAGTTAAATTGTTGGGAAGGGATTCTGAAACTCAAGAAAGCGTGCGCAGATGATTTTCTCCCCCATACGTCACATACAGTTTTTGACTAAATAAATTTTAAAAAAGTATTTAAAAAAATGGAATTTTAAAGAAAGATTATGCGCTTTGTATGAAGGTTTGGCTGTAAAAAGCGGACTCGTGGGCTTCGCAGAAGCATGAAAATCTCATTGAAGGCCCTTCAAAATGTAGATCAGGAGAGTAATGAAGAGATTAAGATGAAAATATGAGTACAATCTGAAGAGTGATGAAGAATTAGGAAGAGTAGAGAAGGAAAAACATTATAGGATATGATAGAAAAGAGAAAAGTAT
This sequence comes from Teleogryllus occipitalis, assembly GCA_011170035.1. NCBI lineage: Eukaryota > Metazoa > Arthropoda > Insecta > Orthoptera > Gryllidae > Teleogryllus > Teleogryllus occipitalis. Next base: position 296,482 of record BLKR01000622.1, on the reverse strand, counting down.
TGGATGCTGCATGGGAAGGACATTTTTTTGACAGAGACAATCAATCGGTTCATAGGTTCTAAATGAAACCATAGGATTGTTAATAATTACAGGCCTATAAGTTTGACATCAGTTGTATGCAAGCAGATGGAACACATGATTGCGGAATATATTAGACGAGTCTGGAATAAAACCGACTGGCTTTTTCAAAATCAACACGGTTTTCGTCCTAGCTATTCGTGCGACAGCCAGACTATTTCTTTATGTCAGGACATAGCAGATTCATTAGACGAAGGGAGTAGGGTCGATGCAGTAATATTAGACTTTTCTAAAGCATTTGATCTGGTTCCACATGGCCTTTTAATTGAAAAACTGTCAAAAACTGGATTAGATCATCGAATAATCTTGTGGATAAAAGAATTTCTTACGGGCCGAACTCAAGCAGTCAGAATAGGTGACAAACACTCATCGAAAGCCGATGTAACCTCTGGGGTCCCCCAGGGGAGTGTGTTAGGGCCATTGCTATTCTTAGCGTTTATTAATGATATTGCAACTGGAATAAAATCGAAAGTTAGACTTTTCGCCGATGATTGCATAATATATAGGAGTATTGGCGCGTCTTCGGATTAAAATGTTTTACAGAACGATCTTAACTGTTTATGGAACTGGGCGTGCAGAAATAAGATGGAATTAAATCCGGAAAAGAGTAAATTCATTTGTTTTACCAAATCTCGTTCGAATGTACACTCGAATTACAAGTTAGGAACTAACGATATACCGCGTGTAAAAAACTGTAAGTACTTGGGTTTGGTCCTGCGTAGCGACTTGGGCTGGTCGGATCATATTAACAATACGGTCAAGAAATCATGGAGGGCGCTGCACTTTGTAATGCGCATTCTAAAAAACAGTAGTTTGAATGCCCGATCCTTAGCATATACTTCACTTGTTCGTCCTATTTTAGAGTACGGAGCGGCCTGCTGGGACCCGTACAGAAAAGGGCAAATCGAGGCGTTAGATGAAATTCAAAAACGGGCCGGGAAGTTTGTAAATCATGGACGCGTTGATGGACGAGATGAATGGGAACCCTTATCTAAGAGACGGGAACGGGCGCGTTTATGCGTAATGTACAAGACATACAAAGGGGACTCAGCATGGGCAGACCTCAGTAAAAGATTACAGAAACCTGATTATAAAAGTAGAGGAGACCATCCCTGGAAAATACGATGTAGAAAGCAAAGAACTGATGTAGGCAAGTTCTCCTTTGTGAATCGTACTATAGTAGATTGGAACAAACTACCTGCAAAAGCACTAGAGACTCTTCCTTCTAATGTAGTGAAATTTAAAAATATACTTAATTCTATGTAGGTCATCATTAATAATACTTGGACTTTTATCATTATTATTATTATTATTATTATTATTAGTTTCATTATTATAATCGTTAGTATTATTAATAATATGGGCATGTCTCTTATACAGTGAAGTGAAGTGAAGTGAAGTGTGGTGGGGGCATGGAAGGGGTGGGGAGTGTAGTGTAGTGCAGCGCAGTGAAATGAAGTGAAGTGAAGTGGAGTGAAGTGTTAGAAAAGCTATAAGTCAACATATAAATAACTCAAAATTAATTATAACTAGGATATTAATCTCTAATTCTAATTGTAATTATATTTGTAAATATTCGTAATAGTTTTGTAATTGTCGTATATCTAGTTGTAATAATGTTTGCCACCGAGCATTAGCTCAAAGCGAACTTCAATAAATCTATCTATCTATCTATAGAAATATATTTTTGCGGAAAGAAGAAGAAGAAGAGGAGATAATCCAAATATAGGATAAGCTGATGAAAGAGAAGAAACTATAGATAACATAAAAACAAAGCAGTAAATCAAAGTTAATGTAAAATGTGAGGACTTGCTTAAAGAGCACAAACATGTTAACTATGGAGAGTAATACTTTTATGAATGTACTGAAAGCACATAATTTCTTATGAATCCACAAAGCCTTTCAGTTCTAAACATTGAAAAACAGATTGGTGGCTGCTTGGTATCATATGGATTATTTTTGCTTTTACACACGTTTTCATCTTGAGCGTTTTTTTACAAGACAGTGCCGTAGCAACCAGTGGCAGTGGCCACACGTAGCCAGCGGTGGCAGTGGAGGCGCTCTGAAGACCCGTGGTCCACCCCGGTGCGGGGGAGGCAGGATATGGAATGTGGGTCCCGCTGTATTCCGCTCCTCCGCTTCGCCGTCTTGGCGCCACCGCCGCCGCCGCCGCCGCCGCCCCTCGCGGATACACCGGGACGTAAAGAAAGTTAACCGGAGTCTACCTGCTAGGAATTGCGGGTGGGGGCGTGGGTGGGGGCGAGCAGGCGCCAACGGCCGTGTGGCATAAGGCGGGCTTCGTGCGCGCCGACCACTAGGAAGGCCGACGGCAGCAAGCACGCGGGGCGACGCGACGGAGCGGGCTATTCGGAAATAAATTCGCCCCACAAGCTCATACGTTCCTGACGACGGATAAGGAAGATGGTTGCTTTTGTGTTCGCCGATACCGCTGGATGTGCACATACACAGGTCGTAGAGTTTAGCCATTACAGAGAATTTCTTTACTTGACATGAAAAAACTTCAGTTTCCGAGTGAAGGTTAAAATAGTATTGAAACACATGAACGTTGTGCATTTTTTCTTTTGTTCTTTTCCTTCCTTGAATGTTCTATACAGTCCTCGTGAATGAAATTTTACTTTTTTGCACACTTAGACTTTCCTCTCGATTTTCATACTTTCTCTTTTCCTTCTTAATATTAGTTATTTTTTCGGAAAAAATATTACTTACTGAACTTGTCGTGAAGATAAAGCGTACTTAAACTAAAAGCTGTCACTATTATCTCCTTCCTCACAAATGTTAGATAGAGTATAGTTCGGTTGTTGACGTACATTAATAAATAGAACATAAATAGATGTATAAATATTCCATTGTTCATTGATGGATGAGCCCCAAAATTAAATGGTGTGGCTCATGTCTTCATGTGACACAGTGATATAATTTTAAAGGTGTTGTATTTTAAAAAGGTAGGTTAATTCTAAGAACTTTGTTGTGATTCATATAAAATATATTCAGTAGAACTCGCCAAACTTAGGAAGCTTGGGAGCAACCATACCGTTTTAAATCCTTCTGCCGGTTGCCAAAAGATACCAGAGCAAAAATAAGAACTTCATTAAAATCTTATATATTTCCCACTGATTCACGTGCGTAAGTACACTTTTGCCCTTTACCTGTGTAAAGTGGTATTCGGTTTCCCATTTAGAATGAAAGTGATGGGCATTTTTGCTTAATCTTGGCATCATTAATATCAAATACTAATCAATCTAGCTTAATATATGCTTTATTATTATATTTTAGAAAATGTTCGATTTAAACACGAAAATCATAACGGATATAATCTCACGTTCTCACAAACATCTATGAGACTGGCGGCGACAGTTGCGCGGGAGTATGCAAGCTGCTGATTTCATGACTCATTTATCTGACTCATTTGAGCAACTGCAGGTTAGCCAACGAGAACGTGACACTGCGATCTACGGAAAATTTCCCTTGAGCTTCTAGTAGTCGCAATCCACGGTGTGGCGATCTCTGTAGAATATCTCAATGTGCGTTTTCGGCATTTTACAGTTGTTTACTTCTGCTTTCAGTGTCAGGAGCATTGTCAATAATTAGGCAGAGGATATTATAAAATAAGAATAAAATGTTTAATTTACAAACAACTGGTTGATAATAAATATAAACCAACATAATTATTGAAAACATTCTTACAGATTTTTAGATTCTTCATGCTTTACCTTTTTATTTACCAGTTCTAACTTATGCATAGTTGTGCATACAAGGCGTGTATTATTTACTTATTTTATTTTCATCCTTCAATTTGTTCTAGTTAGGGATTTTCTCTTCATATATCAAAAGTTAGCTTAGGTGCGGTTTTTGGTGAAAAGTTAAAATGAGTTGAAATCAAAAGTAAGTCATGAATATGAATTTTACATTGCTGTGTTTCATTTACGTAAATTTAAATTCAGAATTTACTCTTATCATAACTCATTTTATTTTACCCAAACATGTATATCAACTATTGTGGAAATGCTAATATGCTCTAGTTCATATAATTAGTACAACAGAAGTCTTTTGACGCTTACTTCGTATTCTATTCGTAGTTTTATTTTTTAATTTATATTTCCATCATTTTATGTTACTCAAAATGATTCGATCTTGTAATACATTGTTTTCGTTACATTAATTGTATTTTCGGTGTTTTTTAAATAGTTCTTCGTTGCCCCCACACTAAACAAAACATGCTTTCATATTGTTTTCTTGTGTATTTATTTTTGTTCACTAATATTTGGTTGTAATTTCTTTCGCGTAAACATAAAGAAGAAAATAAATGTATGTGATAATTTTTTTAAAATTTCGTTGAAACACATTTTACTTAGGAATTTTGTTGCAAATTTCAAGGGAGCTATTGCCGTCGCTCTCTGTGTGGTGACTTCATTTGCGAGATGCTTTTAGTTTTCCCGCAAAGGGAGGAGATAAGAATTAGCGCGAGTTTCGAATTATCCTCCAAGACAATGGAAGCTCGTTTCTGCCATGCAGAGCGCGTGTTGGAAGTGAAGATGTGGGTCGAGATACCATTCACTTGAGCACAGAACAGAAACAATGATGCAGCTGTGTCCGTTAAAGCGATGGCTAAGTGCAGGCACTAGATAAACAAATGAGCAATTTCCTACGGACAATAATCTATTAAACATCACATGTTTTGTACCGTTTTTACATTATCATCATATTGAATTGTCGTTACTCTTACGTACATATCCCAATTTACCGATTGTTCATGGATGACAATACATATGGACAAAGTGAAAATAGCTTTCAGACTCTACCAGATCAGTTGAACACACCGAGATTCATTATCATTTGCTATTATGTTACAAAATAATCATAATTGCTTCCTAATAGACATCTTAGATCTACGGAAAATATTAAATATTTTTTAGTAATATGTCTTCAAGTTTTAGTATAATAAAATCGTTAATTACTCCACAATTATTTAGTGTCAAATCTAATGTCACAGAATTATTAAATACTACCTGACGTTTAAATGTTATTGTAATTATTTATTTTTAGCATTGTTTACGGTGAATTCAGTAATTCAGAGTTGGACTTCTAATATTTGTTAATTGTATTCAGAACAAGACAAATATTAGAAAGCTTCTAAATAAGTTATTTAAAATTCTTGCCGTATGAATAAAAACATTGACGTAGCATATGGTTTAAAATACACTGCTGTTTTCACAATACACTGCTGTTTGCTGTTTTCACATATAAAGAAGCGTGATAATATACATTTGATAATATCACAAAAGGAACAAAAACTATTATGGCTTCGGTTGGGAATTATCCAAAGACTATATTACTTCAAAAAAACTATTAGAAATAATTTTTGGTTTCATATTGAAAAATTAATGTTGAAAAGAAAATGTATGAGTATACATTTGATTTTCAATAGTGTATGTATAATTAAAATATATTGCATTCCTTAATGGAACTAAAACGGTCGGAAAAGCATGTACTGCATTATTATTTTTAGATTTACTACGATCAGGTCCCTCTAATATGTAATGATATGCCTCGTAATAGAACCTCTTGGCAGAAATGTACTAGGATCTGTAAATATTTTCATTCAATTTCCTGTGACTGATGAATAGGATGTGAAAACTCACGTTTTACCGGCTAGAAAGCTTGCTTCTACGGAAGCACAGGAAACGTGTACTAAAGTTTCCTTTGGTTGCTCTTATTCTTTCTCTAACATAACGACAAAAATTAATCTGTTTCGGTTTACTTTAATGAAACTGACTTTCCAATTAAAGTTAGTTGAAAAGTACTTCCATGATAGAGACGTAGCAACATTTTACTTGTTATTCATATTCTGCAATAATTCATTCAAAATGCTGTGAATATATCATTAAAAACAAGCGAAATAATGAATATGAATATTTCTCATGAAGTCGTATTCCGTACAATTCTAAGTAGTATTTTTTCATGTGGTATTTTTATGAAAGGATCCAGAATTTTTTTTATTAATTTAATTATTATTAACATTATGTGGCTAACGTACTCTTTTAAGTTGTTTTTTTCCGTTGCGCATATCCTTTCGGTTGTCCTACAGATGTTAATTTAAACGACCGTAGAATATTAAGAGAGTAATGAACTAAATTTAATTATTGCTCTTACAAATGTACTAATATTCGTATCATAGAAGCATACTTTAGAGATTTCACATTCTTCATTTTACGAGTTCTTTGGCCACTAGTTGTATGTCAAAATGCTCCAGACGTCTTCTGCAAAAGATTAATAATATTCAGACTTTAAGCGTAACGCACGCCTAAAATAATTATTTCAATATGTTTCAGTGAACGTTTATAAATTTTTAATTGAAGTAATTTTCATATAAATCATTAATTTGCACGAAATGGTATACAGACAATCATGTTTCCATCCAATTTTGCTTTAAAAACATATTTATAGTATGTTTTTTTATAACAAATGAAAAGAAAGTAATAAATTTTGTAGAACAAAGAGTATGAGGAAGAGGAAATGTCTTCCGATACACATTATTTAATTTACATAAGTCAATAAGTACAATATTTAATTTTTGTATTTCAATCTATTTTTGGGTAACTCTAAACACGGTAGTCGTGAAGAAATGCGGTGCCTCTCACAAATTATTTGGTTATTACAAATTCATTTTCATGCACTATTTTTAAATAATGCAGGTGTTGGCATAGTGTGTTTTCTTTGAGTCTCACTTGACGTTAAAAAATACGTCACTGCAGCTTTTTCCGGGACGTTGTATTCGTGCGACTTCTTGAATCCCTCACATCTTGGTATTGAGAGGAATGGCGAAGCGAGCATAATAACTCATTACTGTGAACTATATATAATTGACGTAGGCGGTGTGTAAAGATAAAATTCGGAACAGTAATAAATAAGCGAATCTTTCCATTAACTGAGTATCTTACACGGTTCTCCAAATCAACAATAAAAAGGATTTACACAAAAAATCTTAAAAAACAATTCAGGGAAACCTTTTAATAATGCACCATTCAGAATTAAATAATTGAAATAAACTTCACAAATACCTGTTCCATAAAACTAAGAATTTTTATCATGAATTTTTATCATGAATATTTATCATGAATATTTTTAAATGGCGAAATATGATTTTTATCGAGAATCATGTACGTCTTTTTAATTCTTCTAAACATGATTAAAGAATTTAGCAATAAATAAGTTTACACGACTTTTGAGAATGCATGAAATGAAAAGTTTAGTTGATCTAGTAATCAAGGACCCTCTAGATTGAACATCCTTTAGATGAGCATTGTGTAAGGTCCCACAGATAAGGAGGGAAATAATTAGTTTTATTCTTTGTTACTTTCGTAATCATACACATTTTTATAAGCACTAGCTAACGCAACCATAAAAAAGTGTTTTGTCTTCTGAATATCCTGCTTCTGTGCTCCAGATGGAGAAGGCCCGTATGCAACGTGAGCAAAATCAAACAAAGATGACTCCAAATCACAACTAGTCTCAGATTCACTCAAAAGTTGAAAAAAAAATCATAGAATTTCTGATATGAAACACAATGTTCTCAATGTAAAATGTTTTGAAAGTAATATTATCTTCAGAAAAGTAATGTATGCTTAGAATTGAGCACGGTTTTAAGGAATTGTGGGAAATCTGATTTGGTGTTGTTGACGTTCTTATCAGAAGAAATAAAAGAGGCAATCTTCGTCAACATACTAGCTTTATTAAGATAGCCGGCTTTCGACGGCTTTACCGTCATCGTCAGTCTCACTGCTTTCGGCAAAAGTCGACCGACCGAGAAATATGACTCAGTTTTTATACATTGGAGATTTTGATTTTCAAAATTGAAACATAATTTCGCTAATAATGTTTGTATTTTTTGTCATTAAGAAAGTAAATGGGAACTGTAAATTAGATAATCAATGTCAATACATTGTAATTTTTTATTCGATCAAATTGTGTATAGATCGTTTAATTAATAAGAAAATTAGCAACCGTAATGAGAAGAAAACTGTGCGGTCGGAAGAAACATTTTTTTAGGATCCAACAGTTTTTCCAAGGACAGGTTTAACGTTAAGATAGAAAAGCACATTCGGCGAAAAATTGTTGTACCCAGAACATTGTGGTATTTCAAATATCCAAGAATTATTTGCGAGCTTATAGGTTTTCTTCCAGAAACGAGTGTCATTTCTGTGTTATTGTTGAGCGAGGAAAGCCAATTACGCAAAAACTACTTTCTTTCTGACCAAAATGCTGTTCTCTCTTCTTGTACTAACAAAAAACAAAAAAGTGAGTTTGTGTCCCAATATTTTTTCCACAAACGGGGTGCCTTTATGGGCTTAATGTTAAGTAGGCAAAGCCAATTGGCCAATAACATTTTGTTGGCAACGAAAATTTAGAGCTATTATTGTGGTTTTCAAATATTCAAAAATTAATTGTGTGCTCCAACGGTTTCCTTAAAAAAATGGCTTCATTGCTGGGTTAATGTTAAGCGAACAAAGCCAATTTCGCAAATAAGTATTTTCTTTTTGATCACAATGTTGTATTGTATTTGTGCATGCCAAAAATATTTTATGCTGTAATGATTTTTACAAAAACGAATCTCTTTACTAAACGTCAACCGGGTGAAGCCAATTTTGAAAAAAATTCTTGATAACCAAAAAATCACGCTATTATTGTGCTTTTCATGTTCTCAAAAATTATGTTGGTACTCCATCAGATTTTCCAAAAACAGTGACTTGCCGTCATTTACGTTGCACTGGCAAGGGCAGGTAAGACTGGGTAGCCGATCCCCAAAATGCCTAGAGTTTTCGTTTGTTTCCTTTTTCCCTTGACAAAATTGATTTAAATATTTATTTATGTTAGAATTATGAAATTATTTAAAAAATAATATTGTATATTATCTTATATACACTCAGTGCATGATTTTTAAAATTTTAGGTACCGGATCGCGCCCCAAATTAATTATTAATTTAATAGAAATATTTGTATATTTACAATATAATTCAATAATATATTCCAGAGGTACCGGAACGCCGTTCCGGCGCGTTCCGCCTACAAAAACAGTATACAATATAGCAAATATATTTGTTATTTAACAAAACTCTATGATGCCCCCCCCTCCCAAAATGATCGGCTGGACCGCCCCTGAGACTGTGAAGTGCTGGGGGCCGTTCTGTCGCGTCCCGCCAGAAATCCAGCCATATACACACTACAAAAACAATATACAATATAACAAATATGTTCATTATTTAACAAAAATCTATGATGGCCCCCTCCCAAAACGTCGGGGTGGACCGCCCCTGAGACTGGGTAGCGCCGTGGGCAGGGCGGGCGCGCGGCCGTGGGCTGCCGGGGCGGGCGGTTCGGCTCGGCTGGGCGCAGCGCCGGCCCGCGCGGCCTCGCCCGTAGGCCTAACGACGGCGGCGGCGGAGGCGTGCGCGTGTGCGTGCGGCCGCTCGCGTGACGCAGCCCATCGCAGCGATGCCGTCCCGCCGCGCCACCGCGCGCCCTTCCCACCCCTCCCACGGCCTTGTGGTATGCGCTGCATCGCGCCCTGCTCGCCCTGAGCAAAGCTGCACCCGGAGTTACAACCGTCGCTCGGAGCGTGTGGAGGTCTTTGGTTTCTTACACGCATTTCCTCCTGCTTTGCTGGAGCAGAAATTTTGGGTTGAAATATTTTACAAATTGAACAGTTTATTTTGATACTGAGACATTGGTTGTTATCTGAACGAATTAACCGCCATTTGGCAATTAGAACTAGCCACTTGGAATTAACTAAACATTTATTGCGAATTGGCAATTTATTCTGTTCCAGTCGTTTTCCAGATTTTGTTTTGTTACAAATTGAAAAATAAAAATTATATGTAAAGTTTACTTGGAAAGAAGAATGTTTTCTAAAGTATCAGTATCTCATTGTAAATCTAAATCATCTTTATGAAATTGATCCTTCCTTTAATATATATCTGCTGTGTGAATGCCCAGCCATCAGATATTGAGGGGGAAATTCGTCGAGCATATTTCAGTGTTTAAATTACCCCCGCTGACTTCCTCCTCAGATCACCAGGTCAAGATGATGCGGATACTATCTGCCAGAGGTCGTGGACGCACCCTACAGTTAGTACAGGTTCTGGTGGAAGATGTCAGGTCACTCGCCCGAGGGGTGTTCCAGTTCTCCGTTATTTTTGAAAGAAAAGAAAAAGAAGGGAGATTTTTAATCAAGAGCTCCTAAAAACCCTTGCGTGTTATATTTTTTCATTAATGTAGGATGTAAGGTTACGTTTCTGACATTGACCTACCCGACCACTGGCTTGGTTTGGTATGTCTATTATTAATGCGTATCCCGTTGTATATTTGTATTCATTTGGATTTTTTCGATGTCCTAGAAGATGAAATCAAGCTGTTGTATCACTGGAATATAAATTTAGACAGTAGGGTACAGGAAGTATGACATTGTTTCTTTTGTGTTCATTACATTAAGGAAGTGTGTGAGTGATATTTCCCAAATAAAATAATTAAAGATGTTTAAGATATGTCACTTCGACATAATAAGTCATAAATGAAAGAAGTTTGACAACCATTTGCAACTGAGCGATTATATATGGGTGAAGATACTTAATTGTATGAGTTGTACCCAAAAACTATAACCGGTATGATACATCTTCTTGAACCACAAGTTCACTCGTAGCATCACCGGAGACGAATCGTCCGCATCGTCCGCAAAGGAATCCAATGAGCGACCGGTTCCTTCCCTGCAACACAACTTTGACAACCGGAACCAATCCGACCGCAGCCGTAACCCGCCCGCGGCCTGGAAAGAAAACCTAATATCACCTCAAAAAACAAATCCCCGCGATCCGTAATCAGGCGCGGACGTCGATGCTGCACTGGCTTTTCCTGTTGGATTCCTTTGGCTCAGGGCGGCCGGGGTGTTGTCAGTAGTAGCAACATGGATGGGAGGAGTAGAAGGAGGAAATGCGGGATATTGAAGAGGTTGTGATGGAAAAGTAGTGTAGGAAAAGGGTCTTCGAAAATAGAGAGATTAGTAGAGGTGATGGTGGAAATGGTTTTGGGGGAGGAGGAGATGGAGATGTTGGGGGAGATGGTGATGTTATTGGATGTAGAACGGGTGGGGGAGCGGTGGACGAAGAAGTTATTGACGAAGGAGAATTTGGAGGTGGAGATGATGTTGGTGACGATTGAGGTGGTGTTGGTGGGGCTGTAGAGGAAGTGTTGAGGAAGATGAATTTGGAGGTGGAGATGGTGTTCGCGAAGATGGAGGTGCTGTTGGTGGGGGTGGACGAGGAAGTTGTTGACAAAGGTGAATTTGGAGGTGGAGATGGGGTTGACGGAGGGGGAGGCGGAAGGGCGATGGGCGTGGGCACGGGCGAGAGGGCGGTGGGGTCGGCTGTGCCGCTGGTTTCTCGACGCCGCCTCGTGGGAATCAAAGCGCAACGCGACGCGATGCGGCCACTGGGGCGCCGAATTTCAGCGCCGCTCAATTAGGCCTACGGCCCCGCCGCCCGCATCGCCCTTCGGTCCTTTGGTGCGTCTCGCGGCCTCCACCCCCACCCCTGTTCGGAGACGTCGGAGGATCCGGACAATCGATAGGGAAATTGCTAGTTATTGGACAGGGCGCGTTCTCCAAGTCAAATATGAGACTTCCTTTGCCAGTCAAGCCTCAAACGTACTTCGGAATCAATACGTGGAAATACCACATTCGATTGCATTAAATGAGCTTTGCCCAACTTAATAAATCCATGTATATTCTTTATCTTATTTTATTGAATGATTACGAAAAAATTCTACAATTAGTAATGAAGAAACTCTCACGCCAACATTTTGTTTTTATTGTTATAAACAAGGGCAACAATGAAGTTACATTCATATTTCTTTACTTACTTTCAAGAATGAGTACAGAAATGTTCTAACTTTTTTATTTTTTTTCTTGCTAGTCACATTATTTATCTTTGTTCCAAATATGTCTTCTAAAGTATCTACAGTACTTTTATTCGAAATTTAGGGAATTTGGGATTTATTTCCTCAAAAACTAAAGAAACAAATATCACTCGAATATTTGTAAATATTGCTGTCGAAGGCAATGGAAATGAACTGTAAGCTGCGAATGCACTGCTAAAATTAATATAAAGTGTTTGAGTTCTCTCAAAAATATTTTATTGTTTATTGCAGACAGTCATACTTCACGTGACGCGCCCTCAGCGATATGTCTGTAAAAGCAACTCTGGTTTCGATGTGTACCACCATATGTTTATGAATTTTAAATACACACTTCTTTGTTGCTCCAAGTATAATCCCTTTTCCGACGATATGAGGTTCCCAGTGAGTTTGAAAATTAGTCGACACGTCGAATCGAGTGCGTCAGTTGACACTGTGACTTGCCGAACTCTAACCCTGTACTTTGCGAGGAAAGATTAATTTTTCGTGAGAACGCGTGACGTGTTTTAAAAATATCAGACGTGTCAGCCTTCATAAATATCCAGATTTAAGCCACCTTTCACCGGATTTAGGTCTTTTATTTGCTGTTTTTGTTGAGTTTTTCGGAGCGTCTATTGCATTGACTTTTGCTGTCAGCGATGTCGCGAGCAGTAAGAGCGAAGGTGTAACATGCGTTGGAAATATAGCAAACTCACCCGTTGTTTGCCTTTTTCTCGTTCTGAAACTTAGATACAGTTTAATGTTTTATCGTTTTTACAGGAAACACATTGCCCTTGCTCGACTACCAAGCATTATTTTACTCATATATAATAACATATAAAGCTAATAATTACTTTTGTAATTTTAATTCCGTGAACTATTCATCAATCAAATTTTTGTGCGAGAAAAGATATTCTTTGTAAACAACTAGAATAGTGGAGACAAGAAAAAACATGCTGGCATTTTATCGACTATGTGATACTGGCATTCTTTATTATTTTGCATTCATAAATTGAATTTCGATCTTCTTTGTCCCCAAAACAGTGTTTATTTTGAAACCGTGTGCATTCAGGAAAGGCACGGTGCGCCAACATTCCCGTTGTGTGTCACCGCAAGAGGTTCCCTGAACTCGCTTTCATATTCGGCGAAGGCATCCCATCCCGCCCAAACATCCCAAGGCGGGCGGCGTGGCGCCCGCCTCTGATCCCATTGTCCGCGGCGGGGGCGGCGGCGGTGCGTCGCCCGCAGGTGGCAGTGGGGGCGGGGGCCGTCTCAAGTGACGCCGCCTCCACCGCCTCCGCCGCGGACTGACCTACGGCAACCCAAGGAGCCCCGCGCCGCCGTGCGGCGGTGGCGGCGGCGGGGCGAGGGCGCGAGCGGGGAGGGGCGGGGCGGGGCGGGGTGGGGAGTGGGCAGGGCAGGGCAGGGGCGAGGGCGGCGGGTGATTTACATAGCGCGGCCGGCGGCGGCGAATGCGGTGGCGGCGACGGCGGCGGCGGAGACCGAGGGGGAGGTGACAGATAAAGATGGCCCTTAAAGCAGCCGCGTCGGCGCCGCCCGCGCGAGGAAAGCTTCTCGGGCGGCGCTGGCGAGGAGCGCCTCTTTAACACCGGCGGCGTCGACGCCTCCGCCGGCGCCTTCGCTCGACGCCCCCACCACCGCCCCGCCGCCGCCGCCGTCTGCGCCCGCCCGCCACGGCCCGGCCCGGCCCCGCCCCGCCCCGCCCGCGACCCCTCATCAGGCTTCTTGGTAATTAGCCCCGCCGGCCGGCCACCGCCACCGCAGCTGCTTGACCCCGACCGGAGGTCACTGTGTCGTCCTCCCGCGCTCGCTTTTTACGAGCGTCGGGAACCGGTCTCCGCCCCCGCTCCCGCCCCCGCCCCGCTCGGAATGGGCGCTTGATTTTTCTCCCGGCCGCCGGACAGACGGTGGCTGTGTGCGTGGGCGTCGGTGTGTGGGTGCGCGAGGGCACGCAGTCTGCCGAGGAGGTTAGCGAACCGGCGGCCGGCCGGCCGCCCGGCGAAGGAGGATGAGGAAGTCGATACATCGTGGCAAGAATTTGCATGCTCACCTACTTACGGAAGTACACAAAGTTGGACGTTCATGAGTTGTTTGTCGCAGTCGATTTTTCACTTGGCTAAAGAAGTGTACGTGCGGAATAAAAGTTTTTATTGCCATTTGTTTAAAGAGTGTACAGGTGAAACTTTCTTCCGTAATATCGTCTCTCTCACGAGATTTTATTTTCCCCTAAGCATTTTTTAGTGAGGGGAAAATGTCATTACGTAAATAAAAGTGGTAAAGTGGTGAGTAATGCTTCTTTTGTTAAGGGCGATATTTGCATTGTACATTGCAAGTACTGTTGCGTCAGACATATGTGAATGGTATATGAAGTCTGAATATTTATTTTCATATATGAATATTATTATGTAATATACGCCACCTCTGAGATTATTTATAAGCCGTTTGTCTTGCTTATGCTAATGAATAAGAACTGCCTTGTCAGCACATTTGTATCCCAGACACTGTAATGAAGGTGAGTTAGTGCAATGATAAAATGTAACTTCTAACACATGGGAATAGACGGAGTTCACGTTAATCCATTATTTAAAGTTATTGACGAATGAAATTTGAGTATTGGGTCCTAGTAAATAGATTTCTAGTAAATTAAGAATGAAAGGCATTTAAGAAAATATGCAATTATGAACTATTCTAAACTAATCTTTCTTACGATCTTCAAAAGTTTTTCTAAGCAAATATCACTTGAGAGTAATAATATCTTATTTTGACGGATTACATTGCCCCAAGTTAAGTTTTATAGTGTCACAATGTTGCACTTTGGCTTAAGTGATACTTTGACTATTTGATTTGAATCGATGAACACACCGGTGGTTCCGAAGAACAGTAGCGAACTCTCGTTTCCTCCAAGGCAACTGTTAAAACCTCCTGCTCGGAACACGTTTCTTTGTAAAATGTGAGGTTCTGGCCCCTTCCTTTCACCTTTATAGTTCACGAAGAACCACAACTGACGAGACGTTTCTGCTGGTTTCTCACAGAGAGCAGCACGCAAGACAACCACCGAGGTTTTGCAAAGAACATGGATATATATACTGATCGTTTAGACTATTATTCAAATTGATTTACACTGGTTCGTTCTCCGAATGGCTATCCAGATGAGTTCCGCGTGAATGAACCCAGTGATATGAAATTCTTAGATTGGCGGAAAACAATCACCGAAACGCTCTGAATGTCGTGCTCATACAGGCTACAAAACGCAAACTCCCTTAAGTAAATACTCCCTTCCCCTCAGTACTAACTCTGTCGCTCAATGTGAAGTCCAAAAACACTTAAATAAGATTCTAAATGGAAAGTATGAAATCGATCATAAACGTCGATAAACAAAGAGATAGCATTATTGCGGACAAGAGAAACGAAACTCCATCACAAACGCTGCGTAACTCTTGACAGCGTCCAGATTTTTCCTTTTTCCTCCCGTCTCGCGAAAGCCACGCGCAGGCGCGGGCGGGCGGGCGGGCTGCGGGCGCGGGGCGTTCCCAGCGATTGTCGCGCATCCATGTACAATTCTAGCAGCGAGCGATATTCCCCCGGGGGGTGGGCAGGGAGGGTGAGGGGGCTGGGAGGATCATCGCCGCCAAGACGCCCGGATATCCGCCCGGAGGGACGTCCGGCGGCCTCGGACAGAGAGCGCTCCGCTCGCCCGGGGCCCCGCTCGTCCCCGACCCCGCCGCCACCCCCCTCCATCGATGCCTCGATATTCGCGGCAAAAAAAGCGAGTATTCCTATCGATTTCCCATTACCGCGAGCCGAGGTTTCTTCGTCCGTGGCGCGCGATTTCGGGCGCGGCGCTGCGCATGCGCAGAACGACCCGTCGCGGACGCGCAGCGCGTCTTAGCAGCTTTCACGAAATGGCACCCCCCAGGGGCCGGCTCTCGGGCCTAAGCACTCGGCTCGGGATTTGGCCGTTCCCGCTGCTCGGATTTTGGTCCTTGTCTCCTTATTTTTGTAGGTTTTCTCTTGTTTGCACGTGCACGTAACCGCATATTAGTTATAGGACAAAGATTCACTCTTTACTGTTGTATGCCAGAATTTCCGTTTATTTAATTATAATTATCTTGAAAGAAAACTGTTCTTATGTATCAGTAAGACGGAAATGTATATGTGAATTGGGTAATTCTAACTGGATCTGATAAGAACTAAGTGGTGAATAAAATTACAATACACAACTGCATTGCATCTTTCATTGCTTCTCGACACTAAATACCTGGTGAAAGTGCCTGAAAGTTGTTAACATCTCATTAACAGATGTAACTAAGTCAGATAACAAAAAATATTTAGAAGGCAATGGCAGTACTAAGGAACACGAAGCGGTTTGGAAATAGTCCAACGTAATTACGGAATAGTTTCATTTCAAGATTTTGAATATTCTGAGTGCCATTCCTTTGCTTCCTTGGACATCCGAAATTTTAAACTGCTTGAAGCAATGTTCTGTATTCAAATCGTATTTACAAAAGTCTACAAGAACACAAAAGTAAATGAGTAATATTATTGTGATGAAAAACAATTCCTAATTCACGTCTTAATCGTGCAAACTCAGTACTCGTAAAAAATTGAAGAGCTTAATATTTTTACTTTGGAGGAAGGGGAAACAATATTCAGAAAAATAGTAATATTCTAGTTATAATTATATTTATTTACAATTAATGGTACATTACTGACTTGTAGTTAATAATTGTGGAATAAAAGTGATGATCAGTCTTTAAAAAATTGCCAATAATTTATGTTTATTCATTCACTTAAGGCCATGTTTTCTACATATCTCTTCAGAATTGAAGTTCAATTCAAAAATAGGTTTTCAGTTATTGAATGATAGAGCAGAAATTTGATTCATTTAAATATTGAGAACAGTGATGTAGGTATGTTTTCTCTTCAGAATAATTCAGCATATTCAGATCAATATCTGAATAAATTTAGCACCCCTTATGAAACATTATTTCTGAGCTATTCACAAGAGAATTGAAGTAAGCATATGTGACGCAGAAAATGTTTAAAAACTGATTTATTATTAATCAAATCATAAATTATCGATTACCAGCCAGCAATAATCCGAAACAATTTGGGAACTATTTACCGTTACATTAAGAATATATTTAAAAGTCTCCAAAACTCATATTCAAGAGAACAAAATATTTATGTGAGAAAATTATTAAGAAATTATCACTTTTTATACAGAATATCTTAATGAATGGTTAACAGTATACAAATTTCTATATTTAAATAAAATATTTATAATGAATTTTTAAATTGAATTTTATGGTTTATTATTAATATTAATACTATTATCCTAAATCAGGTCACTAACATTACTTTCTTGAAATGTTTCAGAAATTAATTTATATAAATCAAGTTACTCCCGTTAGCACATTAATCCTGGACATTTTTCTTCTTATAATGATTTTAAAACAAACTGACAAAAGTGTCATCACAATTTATAAAATCTAAAACAAATGAGAAACCATCTCCTAAAATAATTAAATTAGTTCAAAGAATTGGTCGCCCCGACCGGGATTCGAACCCAGGTCTTCTGGTTTACGCCCAGCTGCTCTAACCCGTAAGCTACCGATACAACCAACCCTATAAACAGTTTTCACGAGCGCGATTATCGCTCCTTGTATGTATATATAATTGTCACAAGTGCATCCAATAAGGTGTCGGGCAAGGTGACAATTATACATCTCCTAAAAGTTGTTCTCTTTGTTTATCGTTCCTCTACATTCTCATCTTTCCTTCCAAAACGTGTTATTTAATGTGATTTGCGTTAGATTATGTAACATAGTAAGCGACTATTTAAAAAGGTCAAATTTGAGAAATGACTGAACAAAAAATTATTGAAAATTTTGAAAAAACTAAAAGATTATATCCTTTGAAATTGCGATAAACAAATTGTGACTTACTTTACATACATAAATTTTCATTTACTCCAAAAATATTATGACACTATTTTCTCTTGTTTATACTATATATGTGTGAGAGGAAATGATGTTATACAGAATGAGAGATATTTTAATAATATTGAGATGGGTACCTTTTGCGCAGAGGCTGTTAGCCTTAGCAATGCAATTGGCATACTGTAAAATTGTATGTATACGTTATACAACCTGTTTAGTAAATTACAAAAGTGTCACGGAGAATTTTTTTATTCCTGCTTATTAAAAACATTAATGATTTTATAATCACATAAAAATCTCTGCATACACAAACCTACTAAGGAAAAGCAAGGTGAATTTTGAACAAAAATAGACAAACAAAACAAAAGGGAAAAAAAATTTTGCCGTAGTTTTTTTTTATTCATCTTTAAGTTCAATCACTTAAATTTGTTGGTAAAAAAACAATTTGAAGACAGAAGGTAGAGTTAGTTTCAAAAAGAAAAAAGAAAAAAAAATTGCTGGTCAGAAAAGATCGAGTCCTTTGTGAAACATGGGAAGTTCATAAATTGAGCGAAAATACTAGTTGCAAATTTTCGGGCATTTAAACCATTCTAAAATACTGATACTATAAAAAGAGCCAATATCTTAATATTCCATCATATATCAACGTCTTCCAATAACATTAAGTTAATATAAGTTAATACCTTCTGACTATCTGGCATGTACACCCTCTAGCCTACCCTCATTTTATATACTCAACCTGATGGATGGTCTTCTACTTGTTTTGCAACATCTCAGTCATTGAACTAAGAGTCAATTGCACTTTTCCAAACTACTTCTGCAAATTTTGCCCCAATGGATTTTAATTTTATTCATGACTATTTAATATATAAATGTTAATATTTCATATTAATATTTGTAAAATGGTTTTTACTTCTAGGTAAATTGAAAGTATACGCTGATATTATCAGTCCCCTATCATTAAATTAACAATGTACGTACGTTTAAAATTAAAAATAAAAGCGCTTACTGCACTTCCCTTGTGATAAGTTGGCCTTTTAATAAGCATCATTCTGTTGTATGCTGCAGTGTAGACGAGCTACACTTTCTTTCTCGATGAGATTAAACTCAAATCAGATTAAAATCCGAAATTTATCTTTATTGATGTTCCGATTTTGTGCAACTGCAATAATTACTAAATTCATTGAGACCTGTTGATGAATGAAAAATTCGATTAAGCATCAACAGAATAATGAACGGTTATTCTTAGAAAAAAAATAGGTCAAATGAATATGAGTTATTCTTCCTGAATATTGGCTTCGGGGAACAGAGGTGATGAAAACTCTTGGTGTTAATACGAATCCCAAACAGTATTCCACATCTACAGCTTATAATCTATCATATCCTCCTCCACAAGTAAATAATACAGTAAAACCAATGATGGAATGACGATTAGAATGAAACTTGCCATTCTGACAATAACTTTCGAAATGGAAAGATTTTATTCGTGGAAATAGCTTTAAATAACACAAACCTTTTTCTGTAAACCATCTCCCTCCCTGTGGTGCAATATTTTGATGGTGGAGTTGCTTATTTCCGTGTTTGTTTGTTTGTTGTTGTTTTTTTGTCATTGGAAAAATTACGACGAAAATGTATTTAAGATAGAACGTTAATTTTTGGCAAAACTTTATCAGAGAAGACGTTTTGGAGGAATTATTCTTAGTGATGTTTTTCTGCATTTATTATTAAATTTATCAATACTGTACGTATTCACGAGTTTTTCAAAAACCTTGAATGGTTTGTTGATTTCGTTAGGTGTCTTGCATAATGATTAGCGTAGCTTGTGGACTTCTTCAAATTCAGTACCATCAGTTTCACGCCAATCAACATTTACCGCCTTCTAAATAACCCAGAATAAACAATTAATTATACGAAACATATTTTAGTTCTTTAGTGATTAATATTCTGTAGACTTTTATAGTCGCAAACTAATGAGGGGGTCAACGATGGACTCTTTGTTTCCCTTCTTTGTTTAGGAAAGGAGAGACTCTTTCATCCTGTTTGACTTTTATTCTTGGAACCTTTCTGAAATTTTAGTGACTTTTTCACTCATGTCTGGTCGGGCTGTAAGCACCTAATGCTAAGCAAGAATATATTTAAATTAAACCAATCCCAGATGCCTATCGCCATGTGATTATCACTTTCTTTACCTTTTGCACTCCGCTGTAATCACTTTTTTACCTTTTTAAGATAAAGATAGTAATTGTTTTAGGTTCATAATATCTTGTGAGCATCAACATATTAAAATGTGTCATTTTGGTGATGTTTAAAACTCTAAAATATAATCAATTATTAAAGATTAAGTGATGAAAACAGCAAAAGAAACAGAGAAAGTGTGCGGAAGCAATTTCAAGAATTTTGTGAAGAAAGAAAATTCAAATTCCCATGACAAAATACAAATGAAGAAATTATACATATTTTGGGCAATTAATATGCGAAAATTAGATGATAAAGAGTACAAAGATGATGCTATCAAAACTATGTGGAACCTTACAACCAAAATTATTCAGAAAAATGCTTTAATGAGTACACGTGTGTGTTCAATACATTCGGAATTGACGAATCCCACCGTTAATTCAGCTTGTACATCTTCCATTTCAAATACTTCCAGGGAATACAAAGACATGAAAAACTCAACTTCCTTCAACTTGAATAATTGTGTTTTTAATAAATGTTCTTGTAAGTACCTTTGTTATAATTGCTTTTTGAAAGCTTTATTACAATAAAATCGAAACATAGTTGAAATAATTTTCTGAATTAAACCATTATTCATATTTTACTTGATTATATGTTATTCGAGGATGCAGTGACAACTCGGAGCTAAATGAAAGTTTCACATATTCCGGTAGCAATTTTGAGTAATATTTCTCATTTTCGTAATTCCTGTCATTTTAATTACCCATTCGAGTCATTTAATTTGTTATTTCGTGAAATAGTCACTCTAAATGTCACTCAAAGTGCTGTGATATTACTTATGATAGTTTCGTCCTTCAATGCTTATCAGATGTGTAGAAAACAATTCGAAACCCTGGCCATGTGCAATCGCTTCATGGAAACTCCGGTGTTTAATTACAGCCAGCTCTCCCAATGAACATTTTGCGATCGTGCGTTTGTATCTGTCGATATACAACAGTAGTGCAATTGCATCAACAAAGTGAATATTGAAATAGTTCTTCATTAACCAGACAAAAAAGAAACAAAAACACAAAAAGAAAAAAAAAAAACAGAAAAATTACTGTGACTTTGCGGTGAGGACTGCAAATACAGAATGTGATCAAAATATTCATGCCCATACAATATACCCCCAAAACGTTTTTTAAATTTATTGTTACGATAAGATGAGCTTCTGGTTACTGCGTTACATTATTTTGTTGACTTGTTTTACATATTATACACACACTTTTCTGATAAATTTAACAAATTACAGAATAAAGGAAACAAAATACATGATAGTTTAATAATATACAATACAAAAGAAATATAAATATTAACTCTGGTTCTTACAATTACGTTTATTTACAACTACTATTATATACAACATGGGGATTGGTCATGAGGATGGAAGGTGTGGATTTCCTCACTCGAGCTGGTTTCT
Organism: Teleogryllus occipitalis; assembly: GCA_011170035.1. Classification (NCBI taxonomy): domain Eukaryota; kingdom Metazoa; phylum Arthropoda; class Insecta; order Orthoptera; family Gryllidae; genus Teleogryllus; species Teleogryllus occipitalis. The sequence goes on along the minus strand of BLKR01000622.1, from coordinate 274,846 downwards.
ATTAAGTATTTTATTAGGGGTTACCCCCAAAACTGAAACTTACTTAACACAAGCTTTCAGAACATTATTGATAGATGTATTTAGAAATATATTTCATTAATTGTCACATATTTAAACAATCCCGTCAATTTATATTGCAGTTTATTCTGGGATTCTGTGATGACCCATTGGTGTTCTCCAGGAACTGGATTTGCATTAGTTTGCGACAGTAAAAAATAATACTGATGTCCGCCCACCGTCGACATCTGTGACATTCTTTTCTTTATCCAAAATTTGTGATAAAAACAAGATTTTTTTACACAATTGACAATCGTGCGAAATTTATTTTAGATGCAATTCATTTAGTCCATTCTGAAAAAAATATTACAACGTATTCTTAATTTTGATATAATTTGAATTTCATGAGGGAGCGAATATTTTCCAAAGCTACACGCTTATCTACCTCACTGTGTCGCGACAGGGTGCGGAAGGGCTGTCGCGACTGGGTCCCCTGAAGCTGGCCTCAAAAAAAAAATCAAAATTTTGAGCATCATTAAATTGCTTCGTAAAAGTTTGAAGTTGGTCTGAAAAAAATGTTTTTAAATATTGTTTTTGAACCAGAGCTGGTAAACATATTATAAGAGTGGTCAAACATGATCAATCGTGGATAATCGTGAATAATTGAGGAGCAAACATTCAAAACGTGACGTGTCCACTTCCCTCTTAAAAAAAAAAAAAAAAAAAAAATTACACTTCACTACAGGGTCTTTAACTCAACGAATAGAGTACTACTGTATGTATTGCAGGGTATCTCACGTTTTTTCCTGGAAATAAAATTCTAGGTAAAAACAACAGAACTCAATTTTTGCCAAATGGACATGTCACCTTTCGAATGTTTGCTCCTCAATTGTGGACATGAGTGGACAATAGTGTACACAATCGTGGATGAGTGTGCACGAACGTGGAGGATTGTGGACAAACGATTGCCCACGAATTTCAAAATTCCAGGAGGCGGGCATCACGGAGGAGGAAGAGGTGAGGTGAGCCGTCTTTGGGCGAGCGGTCAGACGCGCGGCTGCGGCGGTCTGGCAGCGGGGGCGTGCGCCCAATCGGTGCCCGGCGGGCGGGTGGACGCGGCGGTCGGCGGTCGGCGGTCGGCGGTCCGCGGTCGGTGGCAAGCGCCCCAATGCGTCCGTTTCGGCCCGGGCGGCGGCGGCCTTTATCGTTTGTTTTCGTGCGGTCACTTAGCTGCGATTTATCTCCATTAATTCAATAGACCTAATGCCCGGCCTCGCCTAATAGAGCCTGCGCGCGAGTGAAAGACAACGCCGCCGCCCCCGCCTCGGCCTCCGAGAAGGGAGGGAGGGAAGTAGAAGAAGACGGAGCTCAATGTCTTGATCCTCGTCAATTATAGACGAGGAATCGGCGAATGTTTCTTTCAAGAGGGCCACTATAAAAACGCAACAAATCGTTCTCAATCGCCGAGTAATAGGTTGGGAAGCGTTTGGAGCCCCAGGCCCAGCTCCTGGTGAAATTTCTGGTGTAAATGATTTTCACTTACATTCAGCCCCAACGCAAGTTTTTTTAGTTTCATTGTTGAGGAAGTGTGAATATTTCCTAACGAAATTCATGATTATAAATCGCCAGTGAATACCGGTGATACGTTATTTGTGGAAAGAAGTCAATGTCATGAGCACGCAATATTTATTATTAATTGTTTTATGTGTCTGAATTGATCCTTATTTATTACTAATTTTAATTATATTACTATTATTTTTATTATTATTAATTATTTTTTGTTTAAATTTTATATTCAATATTAATTGTTTGATGCGAATGGGTATTTATTGAAGTTTACATTATATGTATTGGAAATCTCGTATTTATACAGGCCAGATGTAAGATGCTTCAAGATTAAGTAAATTAGTCCCGGAGTCAACAATCGCTTCATATATCAAATCATGTTCTTCAAATAATAGAGAACTATTAATACTTTCTCTGATAGGTAAAGGTTTATCGTGAATTTATTATAACTAGTAATTGCATATTATTTGACTACTCGTAGAGTTTCCATGTTTGTATTTATTAAAACAATGGGTGTAAACGAAATAAAATTTGCAAAAAATCAGAAATGTATTGTAAATTAGTATAGAGATTGTTTTGTCTACTTTTTCTTATTGGATGGCTAGGAATGGATATTTTGTGTTCGGTCGAAATCGCAGCTGTTGTATTTTTCGAAATGAATTGAAGAGATAGAGCAGATACTCGTAACTCATATAATAAGTTAATTCGAATATTCTCGTATTCTGAGCCGGAAAGATAATAATTGAAGATATAATATTCCACAAAATAAGGCAGAAAATTGAATTTTATACCCACACACACATTTACATATTATCTCAATAAGCTAATGAACTTACTATAAAATAAGATAACGGCAAATTCGGTCTAACTAAAAAAATGAATCCCACTCAGAATTTTAAAATACACATTTTCTGTTCTTTAAATGGTAATATCGAAGAATTTCCCTTTTTGTTTCATTTCTCTGTAGAAAATGGGTCCTCTTCTCTCCATAGAAGAACGTTTGTTTAAAAGGCTCCAATGAATCGAGTAGTTGATTCGTTTCGTAGGTAGCCTATTTTCATGGGCTTAAGTAATTCCTCATATCATTCTCGATGTTAATATTATAACCATTATAAATTATAACCATAATTCATTCATTAGTTTGTCTCCATAATTGTTTAACGTATCTAATTTAAGGCTTCGTTTTCTGCATATATTCACTGATGTTGTTGCTCCATTAACATATTCTGGTGGTTCCCAATTCTCCTCACAGAATATTATTTTCTATTGATTGGGATGTATTAGAGAAGAGGAAACCATATAAAGGAGATTTATTTGTAAGCTGCCAGGAACAAACGCCGTGCGGGTAACGTAATTGTCTCGGGAACAAAGGAGGATCCTCACAATCCAAATATCTGCATAGAAACAAACTTTATTTCCTTAAGTATTTTTTCTTACTTTTTTTCAAAGCATCCCTGGTTACAATGTATTTTATTTAATGGCAATCTTGTGACTTGAAACATAACTGCAGTTGTCCCAGTTCTTCTTTCTTGGTGCTACTCTATATAAAACAAATCAGCGGTTCCATGGCCACGACTTATGTTATTGTTTATGTGAGTTATCTTAAATTATAGACCTTTAACTATTTCGTGCCTCACCCAAGAAATCTACTATGAATCACCTTCTGTTTTCTGAATATCGCCTTATCTCACTGCACTCGATATCTACAGTATTTCTGTTTCATCAAAACATAATTTTCCGAAAATATTCCACCTTATTACATGTATCCTAAATTTCACAAAGGGGTTCGATCGGGGTTATGTCAGATGAGTAGCTAGCAACTTCAGCAGGCCAAGGCGAGTAGGAATAGATACCTTATTCAGCAGACCAAGGTGAAAAGGGTTGACTAACTGCCTCAGCAGAACAAGGCGAGCAGGGATGGCTAACTTATTCAGCAGACCAAAGGACAGGGTAGGATCTGGAATCAAGGGTCTATGGGCTTGTGTAGCCCGTGCTGTACTATACTCGCCCAATCACCCAACGCTTGCACCTAAACGATTCGCAATTTTTTCTCCTTTTAAATCTTCCCTTTTAAAATAGTATGTCTGTAATTTATTTAAAGACCAAACTAGTTAAACGCTCCCCAATTGTTGCTATACTGGGAAACATTTAATTTATAATCATGTACGAATTCGCAGGATTTTTGTGACGTCTTATATCGTAATTTCACATATGAAATTCTTTACCCATTTATTTTCTTAATTTAGTATTTATTTAATATAAATGTGGCTATTTCGATTTATCATTTTCGGGCCGCAAGCCGCTGTGATTTTCTAAATTTTATTTTATATAATATAAAACCGTTAATAATATAATACCATCGATCAAAAATGTTTACATAATCTCCAGTGCACATAGTACTTATGATATATAGCATTCTTGTGATTCTTGGAGTATATGTGATTCACAATGCAACGAATCTCATGGTAGATTTGACCATAGAGCGCTACAATGTTTGGTTACGGCTGATAACATACAACCTTTCAACAATGAAGCTTATGTCTTCAATGGCTTCTACCGAGAGGTATCTATATATTTAAAAAAATAAGGCATTCTGCCATGGCTTCATTTCGAGCTTCTACTTCACCGAGTGTATTTATTTTTCCTTTAAATGAAAAAATGTGATCCCTAGATGTGTTATCAGTTATTGTTTGTGTTGATTCACCAGCATTTACGGTGTAAATTAATTAAATAAATAATTCTTTAATAGTACGCTTATCAGTAGTCAATTGTTTTCTTCCAAAGGCTGTTTCCATGGTGGAAATAACACCATGTTATTATTTATTGTTATTTACTGTTATTTACTATTTATATTATTTACTGTTATTTCCACCATGGCTGTTTCCATATCGATAGATATGAATATATCGATAGTTGTACGTCCTCGCCTCTTGGTGTGTGTATTGTTTACAATTCGTCTAGGTTGTGTTTCAGGAGTAATATTTGCATTTTGGTGGTGACTGTGTTTGCGTCAATTTGTTTTCGTGGTGTATTTTGTAGAGAAATTTGGACAGTGCGTTTTATTCGATTTTACTGACGTAGTCAAGTAATTTCGTTTACTGTTGGGTCTTAATCTATGAAATGACTGTATTGTTCTGCTATGTACTTCCTGTGCGAGAGAAATTTTGCAAACCAGATTACTTTGTGTTGCTTAAATGGAAAAATAAGTTTTTCTTCTAGCAACATGTCAGAAGAAATGAAACAGTTGTTTATAAATGACGGGACATGGAAAAACTTAAGAAATAATATCAGTCAATATAATTATAGTCTTTCTGTGTCATTCGGTGCTGATATTATGTTGCCACTTGGTCACAGACCTCACGTGTTCAATTGTGTGTTAATATAAAACAATTGATTTTGTTCTACATAATATCTAATCATCCTGACCATAAAAGTAAATATTTGCAGAGTTGAAAAAATAGCATTAAATAAGAGAAGTTTGCTCTTCTTCCTATTTAAGAATTTGTTTTGTGAACATTAGGCACAGTATTTTACCTTTATCTTAGATCTCACCGTCAAATTTTGACGGGTTCCCGCTAGTTTGTTGTAATAATTCAATCCGCATAAAAATGTACACTACTTTTATCCACAATGTTTCCTACGTTTTCATATAATTAAAATGCATTAGGGCAGAGTGTGTACAGTACAATATGTACGTGTATTGGAGTCGGGTTGTGTGAAGCGGTAATTGTTGAAAATATATTAAAAACAAACCAAAAGAAGATAGAGCAAATTCTAGATGAAGGAGAAGAGGGAGAGCCCATTTTGAGATTTATAGAAGAAAAAAGAAACCAGGAAATAAAATAGGCACAAATATTAGCTAATTTTCTTTTGGAGACTTTACGTAATAAACACATGTAGACAAGTTGTGAATAGCAAAAAAGTGTTTTTATGTAATGTATTGTGTTGAAATGTCTAAAGGTATTAAAATTAAAATGTATTTATATGTTTTGTATTTCAAGTCCGGAAGGCTTGAAATAAGCTACTACTACTATTAAAAGCGTGTACATATAATACCTATAACATATTACAAATTATGCGGTATTCTCGCACGGTTTCTACGATCAAAGTATTAATTGTGTCTGTAAGATGAAAAGTTTCTAAGGACAAAGAAAACCATTGACTTTGGCAAAAGTCGAGAGGCTCTTGCCTTGGGGGTGACGGTGCATTTGAATACGGCTCCCATAGAATGTCGTGTTCCACTAGTGATTAAAAATTATGAGACGTCGATGGTTACGTTAGATATCAAACAATTATTAACAGTTTTGAAAGAAACATACTTTTGAAACTTGACATATAGATGCCCTATTTTAAGAGAAACATGCACGGTATTATTTTCCTTGCTGCACGACTTTGAATTTCATTAGAAGAGAGTTATGGCTGTTGTCTAGTAATAAATACTCGCAGGTACTGGTATATACCCGAGGCAATATAATAAATTATTTTACGTACTTCTAATTACTGTTAATTATTGATCAAATTGCAAGCTAAATCGAATCGCTAAATGCATACCCCTTTTGCCTTTTGGGGTATAATTTTAAACAGTGTTTAAAGATAAAGAAGCAAAAATTGCAATAGTGTTTATTATTAGTACAAATGTATATTATATCTATAAAATTATAAATTATTATGAATTATAAACCAGTTTGTGGAACTATTAAAATGGACATTGATTATAAATTATGAAAATCTTCTGGAGATATTAAAAAACGAATTGATACTCTCCTATATTTTTCATCATTTTAGTAATTGTGTTATTCGTTGGCAGTGATTTTATCTCATCTGGCGCATTTTCGTAATCGAAGGAGAAACAGTTCGTTGATTCTAGAATGTATCTCGCAAACTCTGCAGGCATGCGTTCATTTTTAATGGAATCGCATGAAAGTGTACGACTTCGATCTGGGTAAGGGCGCATTGTAGTATTGCGTGGCTTATAGGCAGATCTGAAAATAAGGCAGATCCCCGGCAGTCTGCAATTTCGATGTCAGAGCTGCTTGCGTCTCATTTCGTGCTAACTAAAGGATACGGCGTAGACAGAAGTTTATCCGCAACTCGGATGATTGTGTGTAACTCGGGCGCAGTCTCCAATCACTACTTTTGCGTTAGGCAGCAACAGCACACACACATTTGAAGCGAACCCATCGAATCTTTGCGATTTTGAATTTCGTTCACTGAAAATTTGTGATTCGATAACCGCCCGATGGGAAACCGAGATGGAAGTACGTATACCTTCAACTGGAGAAGATGTGAACTGGCTAGATGCAATTAGGAAAATAATTTCAGGAATATTTCTTTTTCGCTGTGTTTCAAGCTCAAACTATACGACCTGGTAGCTTCGGATGGCTTTTCCCCGAAGAACAATACTCGTGTCTCAGTTCGAGGTTTCCTAACACTGTTCGGAATATCACGCAATTTGGAAATAATTGTTTTCAATGTACAACCAGAGAAAATAAATACAAGTATCCAGGCATTACTATCATATAATATTGTTGCGTCAACTTTCATTCTGTAAGCATTTTACTTTTTCATATGTTTCTAAAAATGATAAGTGCTTTTATTTCGTAAATAGCACTGAAGTAAAATATAAATCTAGTGGTGCAGTAAAAATGCTCGGATGGAAAGTCAAGTATTATTAACGTGAAGAATGACGTTTAAAACGGAATTAATACAATATTCAGTATCGTGATGAAGTTAACAGTTGTGTCGATTTTTTCTGAAAGCAGAAAAGTTCGTTTTTGCTTCCTCTTCAGATATATAGTTTCTTCAGCATATCTTAAATTTTATATCGAAATAATAGATTTTTTTAATAAGCAATATAATGATACGACACGAATGTTCAGCAATGACACCTACAAATTAATGTCACAGTCATCCAAAAAGGATCATGTGGGCAGATGTGTTTCTTGGCGATTGTTCGTATTATTGATATTGCTAGTAATTATTGAGTTGTTGATATTACTTATTTTATTTATAAATAGAGTTAATGTATCAACTTCCAAGTATTTCTGTGCAGTTGCTTATTGTGAAAAATCACACAAAAAATAGTTTCTTTTTAATATTTGTCTAATACTTTGCACTTACATGTGATGACTAATGGTAATGTTGATATTAACGCGCATAAAATTCAACCTAATTCTTGACGCTAACTATTCAGTATTCTGCACATATCAACCAATTTTATTATAGTATATCACGAAAATTTACAATATATTTCAAATGAGAAATAGTAAATGTAATAACATATTGATACTATTTGATAAATCAAAGTTAGTTGGAAAGTGATCCGCTGCTACGTTCCATGGTTGTTGTTTTTTCTTTGAAATAAGAGATATTAGTGCATTTACAAATACAATGAATTCTGTAAATAATTGAGATGTAGGTGACTTCTGGGTATCAACATTTGAATGGTTTAAGGCGACCACCATCAGAGCTTGCAGTCTGAGAGGAAAACCAAATTCTGTCACTTTCGTTTTCCGCCCAAGCACTGCAAACTCTGATGGTGATCGCTAGGCGATAGAAAATACCTTCAGCCATAAAAATGCAAAATAATTTATCATTTCAGAAGGTATAGATATTGTCCGCAATATATTAATTAAATCATTTCTGTATTTTAATAATGGAAATTATCATGTAAAAAACATATTATGTCTATTATTAATATAGTAAACAGTCATTAACACAAATTCCAAGGGACCGAAATAATCGAAGTTCGTGTTATCCGAGTATTATAAATGTCCATATTACTGCAATCCCTTGCCGGGACCGACGTTTTGTTCGTGTTACGGCAAAATTCGTGTTAAGCGTGTACGCGCTAACAAGGGTTTACTGTGTATTACAAAATAACATTGATGATTTGCTAGCATGAGATATTTTCTCATGGAATTGATGGCGGAATTGAAAGGAGTGATTGTATGTAGGCAAAATATTTCCAGATTGTTATGCAGGATAGTTATGCACTACATTATTTAGATGCACTTCCAATGGTTGTTAGTATTTTGAGCTGATTTCTTAGTTTTCCCCACTGAGTATTTGGAATATAACTCTGCGTGTGAGATGTACCACGTAGTGTCTTTCAACGGGAGTATTATTGAATTAATTGCTCATTGGCTTACATCTGCCACGAGCACCAGCGAAGTCAGTGGGGTCACACTGCCTTCTGGGCGTGGTCGGTATCCTCTGGACTCAACGCGCAAGTCACTGCAGTTGTAAGTCATTGCCTACATATACATTTTTCGTAGTCGCCAACGGGAGTAGTTTGATGAGCGGTTGCATTATGCAAAGCATTGGCCATTAGCCTTCGCGCAGGGCGGTGCGCGGGCGCTTCCTGGCCGGGGCGGCGCGATGCGGTGCGGTGCGGAGCGACCAACGTTTTTTGCACGGGCGCGCCCCGCCCAGGCAGGAACCTGTCGGCCGCTCACCTGTCGCGGGCGGAGGCGTCTCGAGACACACACACGCGCGGGCGGGCGAGGGGACGCGCCCCCGACGCCCTCCCCCTCCAGACTTCGCCCTTCCGCCTTCCACGATACCCGGAAGACTCGCGGGGGGTGTTTGAATACCTCTGCCCGAAAGGGTTGTAATCGACGTTTTATCCGAAATGCACGTGTGCCGGCTCGTGGGTTGGGAGTGTGACAGGAAGTGTTGGTATGCAGATTGGGATGTATTCCTGTTAGTTTTTTCATGTTTCTCGTGAGGTGCAAGAAAGCGGTTGTCGGTTCTCGGAAAGGCGGGAATGGAAAGTGAGGGTAGCCTTTTTTTCGGGAGGATTGATTCAAATTCTAAGTATTGCAAAATGTATGTTTGCTGATATTAAAATATCTGTTGTTTCTATGATCTACCCTCTTTGCATTCTAAGTCTCCGAATTCTTTTCTTTTAAAGTCTCCAAATTGCTAATCTTCGTTTGATCTAAACAATTTTCTTCTACACTGTACAGATCTTGTTGATAAAGTGTTCTCCGTTTAAGAAACTTGCTACCGGTTGCTTCTGATTCCCGTATCTTTTCAAATTATTTTCTGCGATATTTGCATACTGTAGCGTATTTTGTTAAAATTTATATATGGAACTGGCATCAGTTACTTTGCATCAAGTATTATAAATGTTCTTACCAGACATTCTTTTTTTGTACTATATGAATAAGGTTTATATCGCATGAAGAATTAGCGTGAACTGATAGGAATATTGATAGTTATTTTGTTTAATGACATAAAATGAACATGTTTGAACTAAACGGAATTGCGATCAGATGCTTTTTAAATAGTTTAAAGTATGCATTTGATATTAGTTCCACTGGAATTGCTGGCAACTCTTATTGTTCGATATGTTTTGCATATTTAGGAAGAGTTTCTAGAGAAACAAAATTTACATTTACGACAGTCTATAATCAATAGTTTCGGAATAAACGATACATCACTTAATACGCTATCATTGATACTAGTCCCCTACATGAAAAAAAAACAAATTACGAAAGGCGATAAAAAGCTGATAATAGGAAAGAAATCAAAACAAAAAATATCCTACCTTCATCACAAAACAGCGCCAATACCTCACAAGTCGCATACAATTTCACCGTGCGTTTAAGAAACATGGCTGCGCTCTTTACGGGAAGCGCGGCGGTGGAAGGCAAAAGGCTTTTGCCTAATAACAAAGTGCCATATCGCAACGAAAATCTTGATGCGCTCCAGATAGCGCCACACGCCGTCGGGGTCCATTAGCAGCGGGCAGTCGCGCCCGAGGGCCGGGAGCGAACCTTGTGCGCGCCTCTCGCCGAACCACCTCCATCACCACTACTACCACCACCGTCACCAATACCACCTCCTCCACCACCTGCACCACTACTACCACCACCTCCACCATTACCATTAATACCACCTCCACCACCGAAATCATTACCAATAATACCACCTCCACCAGCACTACCACCATTACAACCAATACCACCACCGCCACAAATACCACCAATACCACCACCACCACCACCACCACCACCACCACCACTACCACCACTAATACCACCACCAATTCCACCACCACAACCAATACCACCACCACCACCACCACCAACACCACCAACACCACCACCACCTCCACCATCAACTATCTCCTACACTACCTCCACCAAAACTAATATCACCACCTCTATCACCACCACCACCACCTCCACCACCACCATCATCATCACTGCCGCCGTCGGGACATGCATAATGCATCCGCTCGCGCACGCGCAAAAACCACGCGCTGCCCAAGGCTGAGAAGGCGGCGGGTAGAGAACACGGCACCGAGCTTCCTTACGCGGAAATCAAGTCTCTTCTACACTTAATTTCGCGCATTTCCGCCACACTTTACGTGTGTTATGGCACAAACAGGACGCAATATGAAGGGAAATCCAAATCATTTGTACACAAGCGTGAGCAGCCTAAAGCAAGGATGGGGTAACTGCATTTCTGAGCCCTCTTTTCCATTAAACTTTTTTAGAAAATAAATGCCATATTATACTTATAAATTACTAAAACATATGAATGACATTATAACTGTATTGATATATTTAGTAATTGCAATTGATTTTATGTTGCCAGATGGTTCCCTTTTCCGAGTTGTCATACAACAATTCCCAAATTGTCATGATAAAAAGGAGGAAATCAGGGATGGAACATATTTACAAAAATATTGTATTACGTAGTGCGTTTACGGGACCACTTTCAAACTTTTCAGGGGATCATGGCCCCCCTGCCCCATTCCGCCCTCGCCTATGAAAGTATAACTGTGAGTAAAACACACAGCTGGGGCCGTGCCACGACGCGGCGCTGTTGCTTGATGACGGTGCCGCGCACCGTCCTGTATGTCTGTACCCTAAAAACCCTCTTTTCCGAATTGTAATGGTTGGCGATAGTTGGTAATTTATCATTTCGAGAAAATAGCGTTTGAATTTTAAGGAAAACTTACAAATTATTTTTAAGAAAATAGCAAAGTTATGGAAATATTAAAATTTTAAAGTTATGAAAAACTCTTCACCTAAACGACAGGACAACAACCAGTCGTAAGTCTTTGAGAGGTCATACTCGAAGCAATGAGATAATATATACTTTTGCGTCTTTTACCCATGAAAAAGGATTCATTTATGTTCCTTTTGGAGGTCTACAGCCGAAAGTTGATTTTCTGGAGTTTCAATTCTACGAATCTCAACAGGATTTATACAATCAGTACTCTGACTTATGCATTCATGGTGTAGTTGATAATACGTGCATTCATAACCTTCATGAGAACTGTATTTGCGTTTAATAGTGTACTGTTGAAGAAGCTGTTGAAATTGAGATGCTAATGTGTTATTACATTTGATGATGTCAGTGATTGCGAAACCTCGTAATGTAAACAGCGCTTACTCTGTTGACATCGAACGGCGTAGTTGTGAAGGAAACGATAATAGTGTCGCACCAGCGAAACTATAATAGAGTAGGCGGAGGAGGTGTCAGGAAGAAAATAAGTGATAGTTTGGTCGATGGAATATCTTCGAGACTTCTGATGGCTCGTGGATTGCGTGTGGGCCTCTCACAATGGAACTGGGCTTTAAATCTATGACGATTTAAGTGGAATTTGTGATGGATAGAGAGAACTAACGACATGTCTCGGGGTTATTCCGTTCCCTTCCCTCTTATTTCACCGTTTCTTCATCATTTCGTTATCATCTTATTAGATCATTACTCATGGCTCTCAATGACCGTAGTAGTTGAACAACAACTAAATTCTAATAAATAAATGCGTGAGCAAGATCTCTGCTTTGAGTCCCGTTGGGAGTAAGAGCAATTTGAGTCTTGCGCAAAAATAACAGGATATGTAGCTGGAGCAACAGGGAAGTTGTTGTGGCCACGATTGGATCGGAGTAATAGTGTTATACGTTACTACTTCAGAATTTTTTGCCTGAGTGAGTAGAGTAAGTGACAAACTACCTCTCTTTTTGCGAATTTCTTAGTGTTATTCTCCACTGTGCAACTCTCTGGTGCTGCAGCCAGAATCCACCGCTGCAACACCAGAGTAAAATTGCATGCTCGAAGTTTAAAGACTCGCGTGCAACGTGACGCACATTTGCCACGTTTCCTAGACACACATGTGCCATGTAGAACGTTCCCATGTGCCACTTAGCCTTTCTGCCAAGCTGCCTTCACCTACCGTTTATCATATCAAAGTCTTACAAAGAAAAGTGGAAAAACTTAAGGAATCTTTGAAATTCATCACGTTTTCTAGTTATCATCAGTAGATTACGAGTTTTCTTACAGGGGGAAATAGTAAATCTGTGTGGGATCGCTTTCCATAGGTCGTCAACAAATACTTCAACTCAGATCTGTTTCCAAAAAACTTAAATGCGACTTCAATGGCGCTAAAAATCACATTCTGTTGAAATGTGCACATTATTTTCTCTTTGAGAAAATATATGATAAATTCACACGAGATTTCCTATCACCTGTGTGAAACAATGTGCTATTACAGGTGTCCTTCTTACCCAAGAAAACGTGCATTCTGGAAACGCCTTCGCTACGTGCACTACACTGTCAGAAATTACATCAAATATAATGTACATTTAATATACGACTGTACATGAATTTAATATTCCATGTACATTAACGGGATATTAATGTACATGTACATTAATGCTTGAATTAAAATCAACGTAGATTTAATGTACGACTGTTAACTTAACTTACTTGTGTACATTAAATTTAATTGTACATGTACATTAAATGTAATGTACACGTACATTAACGTTACTGTACGTGTACATTAAATTTAATTTACGTACATGAAAAATACTTTCGTGTACTGTTACATTAAAAGTAATGCAGAAATTTCTGACAGTGTATTATATGCGTTTGACGAATGCATAATCGAACAATAGAAGGAAAAGAGGCGATTTGAATACAGTGGTACATTGTCAATGAAGCCAGAATAGCGATGGATTTGCTTCCACATTACACTGCCTGTAGAGGCGCGATGCTTGCGGGGAGGGAGTCAAGGAATGGTGGAAATATTACAGGAACGGCACATTTTAAAAATGTAAAGGAAATATTTTTTTAATTGAATTTATTTATGATGATAACTATTTAATATGTATTTCTTTTAATTTCTACATTATATTTAACTGCTACATTATTTAAATTTATAGCCAATTTTAAAAAAAATCTAAACATTTTTTTATAAATTTAGATTTTGTAGTTTGTAGGCTACATATTCTACTTGAAATAATTTCAATTTAATCTCAAATACGTTTAATTGTATTTTTATTTTGTTTCTTGTCTGTAGTATCAAAATAAAAGGGCAAATAACATATCATTTTGAACAACATTCATAAGTGAATCGATTATTTTGAAAAAGGTATATCGAATCGCAAAACTTAGTTAAGATTACCATTTTATTGAGAACATAGTTTTAGCTTTTTTTTTTAAGTGGAAACGACACTTATCTTTTTTTTATTAGCATCCTATAAGAAGGTGTGACTGTCTTTTTACTTTGATTAGGCCACTTCTGAAATAATTTCCAACTGCGTACTTGAACCGAACTGCTGATGGATGGCCTCTTTGAAATATCCGATTCAGTTGTTTGAAAATATATTTTCAAGTCCACCCCCAATATTATTGTCAAGTAGCACCTACATCCAGTAGTTCTGCTTTCTAATTTCTTCTTTTTTTAGTGAAGCCCCTTTCAGTAAATAGTTATAACGATATTCATTGATTACACACTAAAAAATGTTGTGCTTCCTTTCGTTAGTCAAAAGTGCAAGGATATGAGATACTGTGAAGAAGGTTTCGAATAACACATTGCTACCTACCACTGCTGCTCCTACCACAGCCGACGCCTCTGCCACTGTCTCCGTGACAGCCTACGCTCAAGTTTATTGAAAGAGAATTTTATTGAATTCACGAATAGTTTCGACATTCGTAAATCTACGCGTACCTGAACAATCAGCTAACCAACTAATCACTAACGATCATCAATAAACCAATAAATAAATAATTGTGATATATATCCAAGTTCCACGAGGGTCGTCCATAAATCTCTTACCGTAAATTTGGAGTATTTTGAATACCTCATCTCTCACTTTAAGCACCAGTAAGGCGCACTTGCACCCCACACTTCAACTCCTGCAACAACATCAACAAGTAAAAATAAATTATATCACAATAAAATCAATTTCTATTTATTTTATTGGTATTATATAATATTTACGGTCATGAAAGTCAGAATTAGTTGGGAGTGCTGGCATCCCCTAACAAAAATTAAGAACAATATTTGAGTGAGTGAAGAACGCGTTGTCGTGAAAATTTCTCACAAGCCGTGCACACGCCATCGTAGACGACGCATGGGCGAGAGTCTTCACAGCCAATATTAGTGGTTTCTAGAACATATCACAGATCATTTTTGAACGTTGTCTTCGTAATCTAACGTATCTAGTCAATTTATTGTTGATGAAAAATATTTTCATTTATTGTTCAGTAACATAACTTTTTTATTTATTTATATATTTTTTTTAAATACAAGTAATATTTTAATGTTTTAGCATATGATTAAAAGAAGGAATATTTCAGCAAACATTGAAAAATTGAAAAAATAAATATCAGCTTCGCGTAACACCAAACTAACCCCCCTACAGCGATGTAAGGCAGAGTAACGCTGCTTTCATTAACGTAACGTCATTTGTGGACGCCCCCGCGGAGATATCTGAACTCACGTCACTTTCATCGATGTCGCCCCCAAATTCTCCGTGCCAGATACCTTGGCCCCCTAGCCCGGAGCCGCGCCGCCCTTGGGTTCCGCGGAGTCGCGCTGCAGCCCGGCGCGCGCTGCCGTGCGCGGAGGCGTTGGAGGCGGCCTTGGAACCGCTGCCGCCCCCGCCCCCGCCCCGCCCGCCGGGGAAGTCCCCGCTTCGCTTCCTGGTAGCAGGTCGTAAATCGTGGCGTGCTGCATGCGGCCCCTTGGACCGCGTCGCCCGCCGACGCCGACGCCATGCCGCGAAGCCCGCTCGCTGACTCTGTGAAGGCGTCGCCATGCGGCGCCGCGCCGCGCGCGCCGCGGCCTGTGCGCGATTCATTTTTACTTTGTGGGAATTCTGATGTGGTGTTGTTGACGTTCTTATGAGAAGAAATAAAAGAGGTCATCTTCGTCAACATATTAGTTTTATTAAGATAGCCGGCTTTGCCGTCATCGTCAGTCTACAAGATACAGAAATTTATAATTTTGTTATATATTTCTGTATCTTGTAGACTGACGATGACAGCAAAGCCGGCTATCTTAATAAAACTAATATGTTGACGAAGATGACCTCTTTTATTTCTTCTCATTTTTACTTTCTCGCCCTTATGAAGGTACTTCATACCCAGTTTGGATCAGCGCAACTAAATCAAACACCAAAAAACTGCAAGTAGTCCAAAATCAGTTCCTGCGCACCATCACGAATGCCCCATGGTATGTCTCCAATGCACAACTCCATGAAGAATTCCAGTTAGAACCGATTACCAACCACATTATTTTTATCCACCCACTATTGTACAAACTCTACTACCCTAGAAGTAATGTAAGATGTATTTTAAGATTAATTCTAAGATTATTGTTAAGTTAATTGTGAGTAGATATAAGCAACTATAACAAATGTAGAGTGAATTAACACTGATCTTTGTATTGTTCTATCCAAAATAAAATAAATAATAAAAAATAAAAAACGAAGGTACTTCGTAAGAAGAGAATGTTATGGCGGAAAAAGGCGAATTTTCGGTAGAAAAACTTATTGCCGAGCACTGGTAACGAAAAAATGGATAAATCCTGTTGCGAAATATAGAAAAAAAATCTCTAATACGTGTTGTAGCCAGAATTCATGTTGTGAATGTGCTTGATCCTGTAGAATCAATCAATATTTTTTGTGTCAAGCGGTAAAATGGCGGCAAACTGACAGCAAAACCTTTGTCTTCTGTCTGTCCGTCTGTGGGCAACGCGAGCTTCTAATCTGTTGAGTCGATTTTCTTCAAAATTGATGTTCCCGGATAAATCTGAATGAACTAACTCAATAAGCTTTGAAAGTTTCAAACGAATATTTTGATTTGTGATGGTACTTTACATGAAGCCTCAAAAGCATTTTCAAAATTGTCTCAACAATAGCACCAAAGAAGTGCAATTTTCTTGGGTGTCTTCCTACAATTATAATATTGAAGATAGAGATTTTTTCTTTAAAGAAATCTGTTCCGTAAAGACGTTTCTTTAAATAAGTTCTTGTTCAATTTTTGAAAATATTATTAGTTTTCGTGTAATTTGGCGCGAAATATAGGCAATTAAAAAAATTGATATTTTTTCTCAAAAACCTCTCTAATTTTTTTCTTTAAATGTTTTCCACGGATAGAAGAAGGGATGCTTAAAAGAATGACGCGAATGTCATTTTGATTGAGAATTTCTCAAAAGTTTCGCAAGTTACAAATTTAGTAGTAATGCGAGAAATTTATGCTATTGGAACACTTTCTAAAAATTTATTATTATTATTATTATTATTATTATTATTATTATTATTATTATTATTATTATTATTATTATTCTGTGACGAATAGCTAAAGCATAGGGTAAATGGAACGTGAATGTGTGAATTTTGGGTGTTGTAGGCCGATAAATGCAGTTCTTTCGTCACCTTTCGTCCCCAACTTTACCGTTGATATTTTATTACAGTTAATGGTAAGAGGTAAGAATTCTGGTATCCTTGAATTCTTCTAAGTTTATAAAAGGACTGCAAATTCACTCAATTGAGTCTTCGTTGTTTTTTGTCATCTATGAATTTTTTTACTTTTAAAGTATTGTTGACATTCCTACTCTGTTTTAAAATTCAATTTCATTAACTTACAATATTTTCTAACTAATTTTAGCATTTGAAAACTTTCTGAATGTATTATTGATTATTGCAGAATTGTAATGTGATTTATTAAAAATTATAACAGAGAGGCTCATCTGGAAAATCGACTGTTATTGCACGCTTTAGCAGTTTTTTCTTCTTTTACGGTGTTGCTTGAATGAACGTGGATATAGTGAAAAACGTGAATATAGTGAACTGATGTCACTCATCCCGATCCAGATACATAACTAATACACTGGAAGACATTGGAAATAGTGAACTCTCAACATCAGTTATAGTGAACATTAAAAATACAACTTCCTGAAGAAACATTTTTTTGTCTCTGTCTCGCGAACTCTTATTTGCAGATAGATTATTCGGGGGTTATTTTTGCAACATGTATGATAAATGAAAGGAATTGAGGAAATTGTGCGACTGAGCGAATTACTTTAGTTCATCAGTCTGACCAAACTTCGTGGACGCGTGGATGCGTTGAAAGTCTTTTTGAATTAAAGCAAACAGTATGATGAGGAATGGGATACAAAAATCAAGAAAGTCTTCCAGCAGCCCAAGGAGCTTTTAAATTGTGTTAAGACTGCACTAAGATATTTTGAGTATATCATCATTGTGGAA
This sequence comes from Teleogryllus occipitalis, assembly GCA_011170035.1. Lineage (NCBI taxonomy): Eukaryota > Metazoa > Arthropoda > Insecta > Orthoptera > Gryllidae > Teleogryllus > Teleogryllus occipitalis. The sequence goes on along the minus strand of BLKR01000622.1, from coordinate 256,763 downwards.
TAATGTATGAAGAAAGTACGAAGAAATTGAAGTATTGAAATCACGTCTATTAGGTATTTTGCTTTACCGCTGATAACATAAACTCAATCATTCTTGCAATACTGTATTATATTTCGGGAATACGGATATAATGAACCTCTGATATTGAGAACCAAAAATATTAGTCGCCAGTTCACCGTAATCATGTTTGACTGAATAACATACAAAGCTATTGAATGATGAGAATATTTGTAGTTTGGCATTAAGATCAGAGAAAGTGTTTTCTCGGAAAAATATTCGTTCTGTCTCTAGTGTAACAATAATTAAGAAAAAGAAACTTCAGAAAAGCTTCTAAATGTTGTTACAGAATCCACTAAAGAGTACGTTAATTTTTTTGTCCATGTAAAAATTCAAATGGATATTTTAATCACGTATGGTGGTGTTTTTTTCTTGAGTAGTTTACTTTCGGACTCGTGATCTTATATAGTTCCTCAGAGTGAGTAGGAAGTTTATTACTCATCAATATTTAATTGTATTCTTCACGGAGTTTTAAACATTACTTCCTCCCGTATCAATATTACACATTTTACTCATAAGCGACATTATGGTACTTAATGACACTTATTTACAGTTCCATCCGCAAAAACCTTAATTCGTGCTATTCCTTTATAAATATTTTTAGAATTTTTGTCTTCACTTCATTTGTTATGGATAGATTTAATTTGATTAATTTATGATTGATTAATTTTTTTACCGACCTCTGGCAAAAATTATTTTATTTCTTCGAAGTTCAAAAGTGTTTTTCTTATATTTTCCATTTTATTCCTGTTTTAATATTTTCCTCGAGTGCCTTTGCAAGAATTGTTACATGTACTTGACACTAAAATTTAAAATTGCCTGATAAGCTGTAGAAGCGCATGGAATGGTGGACTATTCGTATCAGCGTAAGGAACTGGACGAAGGGGGCAGAGTGAATTAAAAGCAAAATATTATTGGTAAGAATTATTTTCAAAAATCGAATGAATTTGGTATTGGCTTGGTAATCTTGTAATAATTTTTTTCTCTTTGGGAAAACTTCACTCAAACTAATCTCGTTTTGTGAATCCATTTTTCTGTGCAGAACTTCGATTTTGAAAAATATTAGAAATAGTTGCTGACTAAATGTGCGAAATAGTTACGATAGAAAAACAACATGAAGTATTTTTTCACAACAAATATTTTTCCTGTAATCATATATTTATTTTCTTTAACTGCATTCCTCAAAGTAAATTAGATTTCAAATGCAATCCCTCTTTACGTCTGTTCACCTGGTAGACATGCCACGCTTCTTGTGAACCTTTCAAGGTATTCAAAAAATCAATAGTCGGAACTAAGTGATTGGCTTTGCCTTACCATTTCTCTTCGTAATAGCAACAGTGAAGTGTGCTTCTGACTACAAAAAGTACCTCATCTTACAAGTTTTTGCGTATGACAACTGACAAAAAAATCATAAGTAATAATTTATTGTTATTTGCCCATTTCTCTTTGAAATACTCTCTGTGTCTTGCCACATAGATATGCTTCCAATATCCGCAGATGGCCTTGGAGGTAATAATCCCACAACCCACGCGCCAAGTCGGACTGCAAATTACAAGGCATGGCATCGTAGGCATCAATGGAATGGCTTATCCCTTCTCTAGGCTGCCTTTTCTGAACAAACCCGCTGTTCTGCAGTGTCCCAAGAAAGTATATATCGTGAATTGGCATACTTCACGAAACTTGAGGCTTCATATTCAGCATTGATATCGACCAGCGAAATATTTTATATTGAGATGGGAAATGGTAATCTTTAAGAAACAACATAGGTGTGCGCACAGAGGGGCCATGACCTTTCAAAATTTTAGAAAAAGGATCCCTCAGTCGTACGTAATTAAAGATTTTTCCCGTTAAGATTATCAGTTTCTGATTTTCACTTATTTTAAGCTGATAATTTGAAACATTGATATATGATATTTGAGTTAGAAGCTCTCCAAACCATTTGCCAACTCTCTAAATATTTTGACATGAAATTAATTTTATTTATTTATTGTATGATTAAAATTATCATTTCATTATGTTTGAAGTATGGTTTATTTCTTGTAATATTTCATATGTAAATAAAAAAAGTTATCGGAAAGGGGCCCACAAATGCACTTTCTCTCTCGCTTTTGTTTTAGGTTGCCCACGCCTATGAGATTCATACATTGTTCTTCAATATGATGTGAACATCCGAAATGAACCAATACTTGCGTAATATTTCAAACTGATCTGCAGTTATTTTGTAGCACTCGTTTTCTTACGTTAATGACGAAATCAAAGAAATTGCCATATGCTTTCTCCTTCCTTACATCATATTCTTTAAAAGAAGTCTTTACACACGTTTCGTTGTTTACTTAGAGCTACAAATTGATGCAGTAAAATACATTTTAGATCTCGTTTTTCAGTTTGCAATGCTAGAATCTCTAGAAATACTGTGGTAAAAATTTGGTTGTCTCTTGACTCTAAAAGGAATAAGAAAAACATTAATTTCAAAACCTGTGTGTTCCAAGACGTTAATGTTTGTTAGATGTTTGTAGTTTTTTAGTTAAAGTTCGTAGATTATGCATGAAATTAAATTATATTTGCTAAAATAGAACGTCGATATCACGAAAAAATAGATTTCTCTCGGGTTTTACGTGAAATATATTTAATAATTTCTCCAACTAACATCTATACGAAAATGAAATGAGTATATGCCAATGTGTAACTATGTATAATCAAGTATTCAGCCTCTCTATATTTGACATCTGACTTAAAATACTGACTGTTAAGAAGCAACTGGCTATTTCTATGCCTCCATATCTTCACCATAAATATTATGCATTAAATATTGAGTTTATAAGAGTCAAACATCATTAATTTTCAGGTCGATTGTAAATACACAGACTTAGTGAACTTAAGTGGATAATTATAAAGAGAAAAGAAATGAGGATAAGAAATAGAAAATGTATCTTTTCGTCTAGTAATCGTTACAAAAGTTGCCTTTAAAACTTTAGCTCGTGTATTATTTGATCAGTCGAAAGAGAATTGGTTGTAAATAGGAATGTTGAGATTCTTCACGGAATATGACATTGTCCCGATACCTGTAAAAGAAGAAGAATCAAAATTTCGATATTATGAAATCTCAAATACTTGTAATTACAATATCGACTGGCATAGACAGGTAATGAAAAAACACAGAAAATACTATGCATTGTGCCTTTGCAATACAATACATGGTCATTCTTAAAGTCCGAAGGTATTCCAGAATTGAATAAAGATTACATTGTTATAATTCATATTCATTTCCCATTCCAAACATCTAAAATTTTATTCGAATAAAATGATTCGACCAAAATATCAAAGATCGATTAGGCGGCAAGCGCCCTGTGTAGAGGTGTTTATTTCGCGGCCAAAGACGAAGTGTTTCACTCCATATACTGGCAGTCTGGTAAACTTTGAATGTCTTCTTTTGTTTCTCACGATTTTTTTAATTCGGAGAATTTTTACTAATGTGCCTGGGAATATTGTGGCCACATAAGGTATAACTATTTTTCTAGGCGTCATTGTCTTCAACAATCTTTTTTTTTCAAACATAATAGCCCAGATAGAGAGAGCAAAATTGAAAATCATATGATGGATTAACCTCGACCAAAACTGACCTAGGAAGATTTTGATTTGATGAGGATGTTTGTTATAAACCAGATGGACTGAAAAATGGTTCAGATGACCCAGATGGTCTACGTGTAACCTAAACATGTCATGAAAGAATGTTCGTAAGCAAGAATCTAACGCTAATTCATGGAAATAAAGATGTTTGTTCAATATACATTACAGACGTAAACAGCAAAGTTGAGAGATTACTCGTCAGTTTGAACCATAAAAGTATTAATATTTACATAGAGAATTTCATAAGGTGTTTGGCAAAATTAGTTAAAACATCCATAATGGCTGATCACTCTGGCAATGTGGGATTAATGCCGCTGTCTGCCGCGAGCAAATCGTAGTCTTTACCGACTGAGGGTCAACATCTCAACGATATAGAGTATTGGTGCAGACTACGTTCACCCAGGTACACTACGACCTTATTAGCAGCCGGGGCATAATATCCCCAGCCATTTTAGTAAAAATAATCCATTGTCTAAGCCAGGACGGATCTACCAGCCAGGCCCAGCGCATATCTACCGGAAATCAGTGTGGTCCACTGCTTGCCTTGTCAACCCGACATAAGGGACGGGAGGCGCCCGGGCGTGACGGCTCTAGCCTAGTGAAAGGCGAAAGGCAAACGGGCAATCACACAGTTAGCAGTCGCCCGAATTCTTCAAAGTACCTGCTTCGTTTACTTCAGACCCAGAATTGCACTGTATCTAAAACGACACTGACCGAAAGGTACTCCCCGTAGGGTTCGAATCCCGACGGTGGTAGATTTTCGGCTCTATCTGCATCGCTAGGACGATTTCAGTCGTTGTCAGGAGGAGAATTCTAGAGGTCGACTGTTCTGATCGGTAGTTGTCCGTGATTTCTCCAACAAATTCACGCGAATGTCGGGACAGTATCTAATAAAAGGGCCACGGGCCACGCACGATCTTTCCTTCCTTTTCTTTATGCTATCCTCTCCCCTTTATTTTCACATACACTTACACTCACCACACATGTCTGAAGATCAGTCAGGAGCTTAGAGATAGTCTCGGCCATGGCGTTTCCGTGCTGGGGGAGATTCCTAGAGAGGGATTCCTCCAGCACGCCAACGTTTAATTTATTGATTTGTTCGTGTTTCCGGGCGCGTCAACGGCTTTGGTCATTATTCCCGTTAGTGTAGTGCATTTTTTCTTCTTGGGAGATGGCCCCGAGGATCTTCCCCCGCTAGATGGCGAGATCCGGCGCCGACCTAGCGTCGGTTAGCGGGGATTCCCCCTATCCAGAACTCTCCCACCAGCGGGGCACCGCCCCAGCCGGGACAAGCTCTAAACTCCCGACCGGTCTCCCGGAATATGTGGTAGTGTAGTGCATGTTAGTGTTAGTGTGTGTAAGGGGAGAGGATAGGACAAGGAAGAGGAAGGAAAGATCGCGCACGGTTCGTGGCCCGTTTCGTAGGGTACTGCTCCGGCCATTCACCTGCTGTTGATCGGAGAAACCACGGAAAACTATCGATCAGAGCAGCCGGCCGCTAGAATTTTCCTCCAGACAACGACTGAATTCGACCTAGCTGCAAAGCTAGTGTCGAAAATCCTGCCGCCGTCAGGACTCGAACCTAGAACCTCCCAGAAGCGCTGTAGTGACATCAGTTGATGCACAGCTACCGCTCCCGATGCCAACGTTTATGTCGACGACACCAGATCTCACCACCCAGCTAGGACCAACCGCAATAAAACATTCACCACATTAACAGGAACAACGATCATAGTAATTGACGTGCTCCGATACATGAGTCAATCAATTGAAGTACCGTTTCCGGCCCAGGGCCCGAACGTGCGCATGTGCATGTGCCGGTGCGGGCCGCCCTGAGCCTCGGAGCGCGCGCCGTCCACGTGCCGGCCTCCGCGCGCGTGTCCTTAAACGCGCCGGCCGCGCAGCGCCGCGGGGTTAATCCAGTGAAATTGCGCGTAATACGTTCTCATGCGCGGCGCTCGCCAAGTATTATGCGGTCAGATTTATTATGCAACTGCAAGTCACTTCGCGCCGGACATCGCCACCGCCAACGCCACCGGCGCTAGAGATACGAGATGGCTCGCTACAGCGGCGAAGTGGATGGTACAATTTTGGGGGTGATACAGGCCGTAGTGGTAAATTTACCGTTTGAAGTGGTACAGTTTTAAAAATTCTTGAGAATAAATTGTCTTGTAATGCTGACAATGTATTTTCGTGTCCTCTGTAATGTTGAAATCGATTCCCGATCCCCCATCAAGCCAAAGTTTAGGTCAGTGCCGGATCTCATCATCCAGCTATGGAGACTCACCGCCACCTCATGTGATTTAACATTCACTACATTAACGGGACTAATGTCCGTAGTAGTTAACGAGCACGGGAACAATCAATTAAAGTATTGTAACCGGCTTCGTAGCCCACGATAACTCTGATCTCTCTTACCTCTGATCGACGAAGGTCCTGAGATCTTCGGTCTTTGAGTCAGCGTGGGTCGCATTAAAAACTGCGAGGCGTGCAACCTACAACGCTATTTTACGAAATGTAGAATAGTAAAAAATGAGAAAGATTCTTCAGAAATGCCGTGCAATGACAACATTGTACAGAAATTTATAAACATTTGCCATGTTGCGTCATCTGTCAGTGTTGTAAAGTTATCCCTCCTTATATGATCATTCATTGCCGTTACCTATTTTAAAAAATAAGTGTTTTTATAATATATTACTATTACATATATATTGTATAAACATGTATATTCTGTTACTCGTTTTTATAGTATTATATTTTGTCATATAGTATTACAATAAGTAATAGGAATGTATAAAGTATATAATATATATTTGAATCCTATGCCCTTGAACCTAAGTTTGTTAATTTTACATCAAGTTTATTTCTTGCGAATCTAAATGCATCTCATGGTTGAGTAACTTTACCGTAAGGTCAGTGACCACAAGTGTCAATAAAATGATTTTTTATTGAAATGTTTTTTGTTTTTTTGAAACTGTTGGCTTCTCGAAAAAATAAAATGATTTTATTTGTACTTACCCTTGAGCAGCGCAGTCCCCGTCACTTCCACCTGCTCCTCGAGTCTCTTTCAAGAGACCTGTCTATCCTGATCAGCGGAACCTGCTACTGGTTCCCCTCCCGCTATACTTTTTATTTAGTTTTTTTAGTGACAGAAGCTTCTGTCCGAGGACCCACCCGTCGGCGGAGGTTCAGCTGCACTGGATACGCGCAATGATTCCGTCTTTTATTCCTATGTTTGTTTGGCATCTTGAAATTTACCACAAAACATTTCTATAACAATAAATTTTAAACCTTAATAATAATAATAATAATAATAATAATAATAATAATAATAATAATAATAATAATAATAATAATAATAATATTAATATTTTTAATGCTTTTTATTGGTAAACACGTTAAAATTACATTAGTGTAAATAAAAGGGGGGCTTTCGATTCTGTATATTATAAACAACCATCGTCATTTTCAACAGGACAGATTGGAATAGCCGACTTGAATGGGAATATGCTTATTATTGATAACACATTTTAATTAACTGTTGTGCTGCTTTATTCGAATGCTGTTTAGTTAAAACTAGTTACGGTATACGGCTTAATCAATTGAAGGATGAATATAGTAAAAGTTTAAATTTAAAGTTTAAGTACATTTTAGAAGATGTATAACGACATTTGCATTCATTTTATAGAAATTGAAAGTTCATTACATAAAAAGCTTATAAACAATCAAGCATTTTTACAGCTGATGAGCAGGAGATGAAATTCCGTCCAAATATCTAAATTCGAAGACGTTTTAGATTTAGTGGCTTCGATATTCCGCATGCGTGAAATAATTACTTTTTTTAACCGTGACAGTAGCTTCACAATGAAACCCAATTTTGGCGGTGCTACAGAGTAAGGGTGTAATTAATGTAGTAAGGGTGTATGTAATGTAAGTAATTCAAAATTGTTAAAGAATGTCCACAAAGGTGACGTGTAGATTACCAGGACAAGAAATTAACTTACATCTTACTAGAAACTCGAAAATCTGATTTTACAGATTTAAATCTCGTCGTTTCCGAGTTTTGGACGATGGTTTTGTTAGTTGCAAAGAAACTTGTATCGCGGGTTGCATGTGTGCCGGTTACTCTAATATATCATAATTTTCGAAATTCTTATTCTTTCCTTAGAAATATGTGTGATGATCATGACGGGTAACCGTCAGTAGCATACTTCAATCAAACAACAGTAGCACACTTACGAGGTTTTGCTTCGATGACTTCTTATAAAAGGAACAAAACCTTTTCTTATCGTATTATTTATAGGCGAAATGATTGTTTGCGGAAAACAATACAACGAGGGATTTGGTTTATCGAATACGCGGGAATCTTTCTTAAATTGAGTTCAATACATACTCACAATATCGTACGGAAACGTGCATCATGGGCCCAATTAGTATAAATATTGTGCGTGGAAAATTGCATTGCCTCTAGCTTGATATTTTTTCTCTTCTCACATCACAGATGTTTGGCAGAGTGCTCCCGGTATCTATCCTCTGTGGCTTCATTTTTGTTCAATTCGTTAATTATTATTTTCCTTTCATTTCTTTCTCTGTTTTGTTTGAATCTTATTCCTTCTGATTGTTCTTGTTTTTTCGTTAATAAATGACTTTTGAAAAGTTTTCGCAGCAATTTACAAACTTCAATTTGAGAAGTTCACATTCTGGAGAAAATCTAACATCTTAATCTCGAGACACTGTCAAGATTTCAAATAGAAACTCTTTGAACAATAGCAGAAGCAACGTCTAGAAATGTGAGATTACAATACTTTCTCGGATGTATCCCAGTTGCATCCTGCCGGCAACTTTTCGTAAGCCTTTTACCATAGAGAAAAGAACCCCTTCGTTTATGCTTTTACTATCTTCCCAAAGGGGCATAGTCCTTGGCATCCCGTTCGGTTTTCCTCGTGAATACGAGGAAAAGCTAGGCTAGGTATCAGTGCTTCCAAGATCCCCCCCCTTTTACTTTCATAACTAAAGGCCATAAAAGAGAAAAAAACAAATTCTCCTTTTAACGTTCTTTATTTAGTACTACTCTTGTATTGTAATGGTAAGATAGAATAAGGAGAGCTTGTTTTTTTGGAATTCAACTATCAAATTTCATAATTTATTGTAACTGATTTCTGTGTAACCCGTGACCTGCTTCAAGGGGGTCATGGCCATCGCTAAAAATTTGCAGAATTAAAATGGTAATATTTTAATTAGATAATATATACACATCCGAGTTTTCTGCCACCTTTCCCTGGGTTTCAGTTTTTCTCTCTTTTGGTGCGAGAACATTGATTTGCATTACTCATGAGTAGAATCGTAACTATTTTTTCCTTCTTTCATACCTTCTTTCCTCCCTTGCCAAAACATGATCCGAGTTGCAGTCGGACTATGGCTTCCCGGGTAGCCAAAGGTAAAAGAATATTAACTGAGAAGCGAGTCTGGGCGAAACGTGACCGAGGGATGCAAACTGCATATCTTGTACGTATTTAATAAATTAAAAGAATAATCACTAGAATATCTCTCCACTCATATTGTTAATGAATTTATGCATTTTCTACTGTTCGTAAAAATTAAATTGCAAACGAATGTACTTATAACAAAACTTTTAAAAATCGCGTGACTGCCTGCCGCGTTTCAAACATCTGCGATATCAGTGGAGCATGGTGCACAATGCAAGTCCCGCCGCTGGTACAGCAACGGCGCAATCGGTTCGTTACGCAACAGCCCGCTCCACTTCCTCACTGCCACCTTCCTCTTCCTCGAGCGGGGCCTTGGGGCTTCGCGCCAGCGGGTCCAGGGTTCGCTCCACGGCGCGGCGCCCCCGCCACGCCCGCTGCCGCTGAGCGTATCCTCTAGGAACAATGTTCCCTTTGCCTCTAACTGTACTACTTTTTTATTACTTTCTCGTCCTTACGAAGGTACTTCGTGAGAAGAGAAAGTTACGGAATCGTGCGCCGGAAAACGGCAGAAAAACTCTTATTCCTGGGCCCTGGTAACGAAAAAGTGGATAAATACAGTTGCTAAATTTCTATTAGAAAAACAAATCCAACAGTTGTGTAGCCAGAATCCATGATTTGTGGGTCCTTAACACCGAAAAATCGAATGCCGGGAAAACGTCTGCCTGTCTCTCAGTGATCAATGTTCATGTCATAAACTGTTCAGCACATTTTCTCCAAAATTTATATTCTCTGATTTCTCTGAGCGAACTCGAAACTTTGGGATTTTGAAATGGATATGATGATTTTTAAATGTACATTTCTTGAAGCGAACATTTACGATTTTTAAGTATCGCCCGAGTTGGATCCAATCAGCACTTCTATGGCCTAGTGGTATGAGTGACAGCAATTTAACTCTGAGGATCTGAGTTTGTGTCTGGGAGCGGAAAAATTTGTTGTTTGAAAACACTTTTGCACTTGTAAGCAGAATAATGTAGCGGAGCATTTAGAAATAATGCGAGAAATTGTGTGCTTTTGTTTTACCAATAGTTTATTTTTACATTATTTGACATTTCCGGGTTTGTAGGCCGTGGTTTTTGGACAAGTTTCTGTTAGACCACGGCCTACAAACCCGGAAATGTCAAATAATGTAGAAACCGGCCGTGAAAGCCTACTTTGTATGTTAATAGTTTATTTTCTTATTGTTAGAACTTATTTTTAGATTAGGTCCTCTTTCAGTCATACCGGTCCATTCTGTCATTCTCAAATGTCCATCACTGCATTTCGAAATGGGAGTCTTAGTTGCGGTAGACTGTGTAGCTCGTCTCTAGTTTCTAGTACCTTGTAGTAATGCTGAGGCACCTTCGGCCAAAGTCAGATAAATATAGCAGGCTTGGTGGAGGATTGTTAAGTCTTGTATGGGTAAAAATTGGGTTTTTGAAGAGAGGTACGTGATGGTTGGGTTTATCCCATCGTGTCACAACATTCATATGATCTGGGCTGTCCGGGCTTCACACACACACACACACACACACACACACACACACACACACACACACACACACACAGGAGTTTGTTGCTCAAAGTTCACGCGGTCCCTTGCGGAAACTAATCCGCTCCTTATTGTCTTTTATTCTTTTTAAAAGTTCACTTGCATTTGCTTTCGGTTGTTCCTAAACATTCACGCTATTGTGTTATAATAGTTATAGTAGGTTTTCTTCATGTGCTTTGTGCACCGGTGTAACTTTAGTTCACTCGTCAGTTTGTTCACTTTTCGCTTTGTACTGTTAATTTAATTGTCACTTTGATGACAGCTTAGATGGTTGTTAGTCGCTTATGGTCTCCTTCTCCTTTTGCGGTTTGTTTTGTTAAATTGATTTTTTGCTTCTCTTAAAAATAAGTGATTGTCAATCCCATTTCGCTCAAGTCTGCCGTTTTTATTAGGTTTTAATAGGATACATAAATGTTTGAATAAGATACAATGAGATATATTACAATTATACAATAAAATACAGTGCAGTTAATGATTTTGTAGAGAAAAATTGATGACAATAATTTAAATAAGCTACAAGCATTTGCGTACAAGGTAAAAGTTGAGAATAAGATAAAAGTCGCAGTATGTCACAACAGATTCGAATGCCCCTGGCGGGATTCGAAACTGCGGCCCTTTCAACCGAGACTACTAAAGCGCTCTCGCCTTCACGTTCTTGGATAGCCAAGTGGGTTTTCCTGCGCGCTACAGTTGCACCTATTTGTTGGACGGTTCCGTTGCCAGCCCATCCCTTCCTTTCCGGCACTTCCAACCCGCAAAACTGCAAGAAAACAACTCATATTTTCGAAAACGATTAATAAAAACTTAATTAGAAGCGACTAACATAAATTCTATTCTACCCCATTCTAACTTCGGCCAAGATACTGTTCAAGTGTAGTCTCCATTTATTGTTAATTTTTTTATCATATAAAAGGTTCTAATTTTTCAAGAGATTCCATATTATTTAGGATCCGTATCCTTCAACATAAAAATAGGAGAGACACGTGTCTAACGAACCTAAAGACCTTATTGAATAATGTGTCGTACTTTCGATATTGAACTTCAATCTATAAAATCTTGTATTATGCCGTGAGTAAGTCAACCCGGGGAGACAGCAAGTGTTTGACCCAACTATCCGACCCCTGAAATACAGAAGCGTCATTTCATCCTGTTATCTTCAGAGTCTGCACTTTATTTGCAAGAAGAAGAACCGGAATTTCGCGTTTCCTGAAACGTATATCTTTTCTTTTCTAACTTTCGAAGTACTATAAATTAAAGGAAGGAAAGTCGTAAAATACTAGGCGCAGGTGCGCCAGACATTACAAGTTATTTTTACATTTCAACGAATTTGTATGTTGTTACAATGTTGCGCTTACGAATTGTCTCAATTCTTTATTACAAAATTATAAATGCCCACCTGTTAAGATGATGTGAAATAATTTCATGAGTGTCCAGAGAGGCAATATTGAAATTTTTTTTTTGTCTCAATTATTATTATATTTTCTGTATTTTACTATCATCATCACTGGGCATTTTAACGTCAGATTAACCCTTCAGTTATCAGGTGATCATCCCTGGCTTCAGCTATTACAGCAGTCCATTTACACTCTAGGGAACCTTGACCCTAGCCTACGCTCTGTTATTCCGCTGGGGCTCATAAGCACATTGCGTCAGAGAACTGGCTCCTAACCTTAATAGCGCGAAAGCCCCTGATGGCACTTTAACCCTATTACAGGTAGAGGTTTGGGGGTGGCCAGGTGGCGCTAACATACTAGCGTATATGCCCATTATGGAGCTTTCTCCCCCTGGCATGCAGGCAGACACATTCATACTTCACATGCATACATCATTCGGGAAGATCTGGTCGGAAATGTCTGGGGAAGAATAGAGTATTGATGGCGTTATCTGGTGGTTTGACTATGTCCCACCATGCCAAAACTCTGAAGCAAATGTTTGTGCTGAAAGGGGTATTCGAACCCGCAGACTACTCTTGGCTGCCGCCGTAACCACAAGGCTACGAAATCCGGCATTCTGTGTTTTACTGTGTTTTACCTTCCAAGCAGTTTTGCTTTCTGCAAGAAATATTTTGGATGGAATTGTGTTTTAAAAGACATCTGACCTAACCGTGCTTCTGAGGTTTGTTTTCCTGTAAGGCATACGTATAAATGGCTAAAACACGAGTAGGTTAAACATCTTGTTAAATAGATGAAGTAAGTAATTACGTCTTCAGTGAGTGATCAGGATTTCAACGGACACAGCACTGTAGTTCATGAATTACATTGGTTTGTGATGGGTGCTAAATATGTAGATGTTGGTTCAAAGAGTTTTAAAAGGAAATGTTTTGGGAGACTTTTCAGTCTCGGAATACTCCGTTCCTTCTACATAATGACTCCCAGACTATTATAGTTTTTTTCTGTTCCATAATCTTCGGTAAAATCAAACCATAAAAGCAAAATATTTTGTATTTGTTAGTTGTTATCGTAAAATAATCTATTTCAGTGGGTGTGCCTCAGCCATTTCCAACACAATTATGTTTTCAGTCCTCTTTTCAAAAACAAAGAATGTGGTGGATATTTGCAGTTTTTCTCACACAAATACCTCAGTCTGCGTGTCAGTTGATGCAATCCACCTAAGCCTCAATATAAAGTATACATTCCTAGCCTCATGCCCTGTCGCAGCTTCCCTTTCTACACTAATAAATAGGTGACTGCAATTTAGCTTAACGTCGTGGATTTCATTTCAGGGCCTTTTTGTTATGTCTCATCTGCCGAATAGTAAATGCTAGTTTATTCGTAACAGACCCAGAAGTACGAACAATCTTCGACGATTCGATTCAACAGAGTTGTGAATTACTTCATTGCTTCTATACCACCGTGACTTCGCCTCTTGATGAAAGAAAAGTCACTCTTCACGACAACGACTACATCTTGAACCAAACCAGAAGTTAAGCTGGGATATTAATCGCCTCTTTCGATAAACCTTAGACTGTGACAATTCGGGACCCCGCTTCCAAATTAACTGAAAAAATTTCATAGAAACTCACAGTAAATGAGGGAAAGACTAATAAAGAGAATCGTAATCACGCCTGTCAAGAATAATACATTTAAAATCAACATGCACCACCTCAGTTTTCGTTTGTTCAAAGGCAAGACAATGAAAATGGAAAAAATTAAACAGTTTGGAATGCATTAATACATACATTTCAACTCCTAATAAGTCTGTCTTTCCTTTCGCATATCCGTCACAAGAAAAAGATATGTAATGCTGCTAAAAGTCGACGCCGGGATTTTGACAGAAATACACGTTTTGAGGTTTCCAAATACCGAAAAATGGGTTCGTCTGACAGTCTATCCATTCTTCTGAGAGTCTGTCCGTTCGTCTGGTTGGCTGTCCGCTCGTCGGGTGGTCTGACCGTTCGTCTGGCAATCTGTCCGTTCGTTTGACGGTCTGTCCGTTCGTCAGCCAATTTCTCAGCTCGCCTGGCGGTTTGTCCGTTCACCAGCCGGCCTGTCCGTTCGCTTGACAGTCTCTCCATTCTTCTGACGGTCTATCCGTTTGTGTGTCTAGCTGTCCGTTCGTCTGGCAGGCTGCCCGTTCGTCTGCCAAGCTGCCCGTTCGTCTGCCAATCTGTCCGTTCGTCTGACGGTGTGTGCATTCGTCAGACAATTTCTCAGTTCCCCTGGCGATCTGTCAGTTCGTCCGGCTGTCTGTCCGTTCGTTTGACTAGCTGTCTGTCCGGTCGTCTGGTTGTCTGTCCGTTCATCTAGTGGTCTGTACGTTCGTATGTCGGTCTGTCCGTTCGTATGTCGGTCTGTCCGTTCTTCTGGTTGTCTGACCGTTTATCTGGCGGTCTTGCCCGTTCGTCTCGGAGTCTCGTTTGATACCAATAATACGAGAATGTATGTTCTGCTGTAGTACCCCAGTTTGCCTGTGCTTTTGATCAAGGTCTTGTAACTCTTGTTACTTGACCATTTCTTTTATATTTCAAAGTAGAGGTGTTTCTGTCGAACTAACACGTCAACCATCATTTTTAAAGTTCAAATGTTGTAACTCAAAATTATGTGAAAACTATTAACATTACGAAAAAGTGAATTACTTGTGCTTCAGTATTCTTTGGAAAATACCTGTTCAGCAAATTAACAGGGGAGGTTCCGAAAAACATACAGATTCATAATTTTTGAAAATTTGAAAGTTTTGATAAAAATGACACTTGTGCTCTATCCTATTCAAAAACGTAAAGAATTAATTTGGATTATTTTTTAAAAAGGTTTCTTGTTTACATAATTTTTAAACATCACTTCTTACTCAAAATTACGCGAAAAACTAATATTTTGGATGAAACTCTACAAGTAATTAAAATGATGAAATAGAGCAGTAGATTGCATTAAGAATTAAGTCTGTATGTTCTATAATAAAAGCTGTGTTTGAAAAAATCAACTTTTGCAATTTCCGAAATTAAACAGGTTTTAATGAAAACCAACTTTTGCAAGATTATTAAAAGCTTCTTTATTCGATATCTATTAATTGCTCCTTTACAGCAAAATTTTTAAAGAAAATCACCTGGAAATGTCTTGAGTATTTTGCAAATGTCTCTCTATTGAAGTACTCCGAAAAAGATCCATTTTAATATCTCAGGACTTCGAGTTCAGCCATGTTCATATAGGAATTCCCATTGTGGAGAAAATCGTGTGTACGGTTTTCACGCCACTGATGTTCATACAGACGCATAGAAGCCTTCTTTGAAAAGAAAAAAAATACATTTTCAATTTCATGAGGTACCCCGAAAACGTGTATTTCCGTCAAGACCTCAGAATTGATTTTTCCAACATCACATAACTTTTGTCCATTCATCAGGCAGTCGTGTACGAGAAAGTAAAATGGAACATCAGTATTTTTATCATGTTCTTGATACGAGTCAATGTTAATCAACAGGACATAGTATTACAGGAAGTTATTAAAAATTACATAAGTCTATGCAAGTTCTGTAAAAGTATTCGCAAGAATAATTAATTTGAATACAACAAAGATTTTAAAAAATAGGAAAATGGGTGACGGATTACGAGGAATTTTACTTTTGCATTCTTGTGCTTTAACTTTTATTGAACAACCTGTTACACATCAGTATCTACGGTAAATATTATAGTGTGATTACGTGAGTCCGTGTCTCCTAACGACCTCCGCCTGCATGTTCACTGTCATTTTCTCATAAGGTGCGCGGCTGCAGTCGATTCCACGGCAGATACACGTGAACATGGCGAAGTGTCGCACAGACAGCTGACGCATGTCAACGGCCTATCAGCATGTCCATTTCCATATGAATATGGCCATTTGAAATGCAGATCTTCACTCTGTCCATCACCCAAGTATGTGTTGGGAAGGGCTACACGCATCCTGCGATGGTCAACGACTCTCGTCTTCGGCTCGCCCGTCTTCGGCTCGCCCGTGAATAAAATGGACGAACATTTGATCTTTCAATTACCTAACACATTTATTTAAGAATACCAGAAGTTTTTCGTTTAACGAAGTAGTGGTACTTAGTGATTGACAGAATTGGGATAGAACACAATGTAAATGAAAGAACTCATCGAGATAACAAGACTTCAAGGTATTATCGAAAAAAATAATTCACCTCTATGGATTGAAATAAAATTGGTTGGAAAGTGAGTGAATGCGCCAATTAGCATTGTTTGTCCTTGACCAGAAACCAGAAGGATTGTAGGCAGTGTTATCACAAGTTAGAATACATTTACGTGGCATGTTGCTCAACTACTGCGCAGTACATTAAAACACTCCATTGAGTAATTATCAACAATACGACACTTTTCTTCTATTATTTTAATGAATATCATGTAGTTTGTCGAAAGAAAAGCGACTGATGTAACGTTATATTAAGAGAAACTTACGTTTTGTTTATCTAAAATGAGTTTTTACTGCAGTGATTCATGGGCTGGATAACGTTATCAAGTACACAACACTTTCACCCTAGAAAAGATTCGTGCTATTTCATATCAGATAAATAACTCCAATAGACAAGACCACTTGCCAAGCCCAAAGAGGAAAATACAGATTCTTCTTTAGCATGGCCTTGACAATGTGTAGCGCGTGATTTCCAAACTAAGTGTAATTGACATCGCTACAAGTGTTTTCCTTGAAACTTTTCCTTATGAACTATTTTAGTACAATATATGTTCTTTCGCATTTGTGCGAGGGTCTTAAATAACATTTTCTAGGTGGAAAGTAATTAACGTGATATACTTTTATTTAGTTGAGCTGAAAGTCTTTTTAATAATATAGGCAAAGCATATCTGGTATAACGCCCGAAGGTATATACACGTAGAATGGAATTCGGTTGTCGTTTCATGTGATTAGTTTTATGAAACATTATTTGTACTCTTCCTCAATTGCCTTGCATATAAATGTACGAAGGTGTTTATTCAGCTTTATTTTTCATTGATTTTACTAAATTTTATAATGTTTAAGACTACAATCAATGCCATTCAATGTCGAGAAACTAACGAAAAAAAGACTTTTCCACGGTACATCTCGGAACAATTTCAAGATACAAGAATGGGAGGCCAGCCGACTTTTCTTCCAGCTTTTTGCCTTTCTACAATTGACATGATTCTGTAGATTTGAGGAACAATGCTGATGAACATTAATTTTCCCAATAAAATATTTAGAAATGTATTATATGAAATTTTACCTCATTTTAAACGTTCTAAAACGAACTTCATTCGAACGAAAAGTTCCTATAAAGTACTTTGGTTTATTTACTTTATTTGACACTCTACATTGATACACTCTCACGACACATCTCTCCATAACTCTTCATACAACTTTCCACAAAACACGAGAATATACTCTATCTCTTGACTTTAGCTATAAAACTTATTTCTATTCTATAAAAGTACCATTCCCATTCATATGGAAGGTGACGTGGTGCTCCCCATCCCCATCCCTATCAAGTAAAAAGACAAGAGGTACGCGTGGAACGAAACCTACTTTAAGCAACGGCCACAGATCATCACGTTCCTTTCGGTGAACTTTTTTTTTTATTTAAAGCTTTTCAACCTCCTTAAGGAAGTTATTTGCTTTTCTTAAATTTTTACAATACACATTACTTCAATTTTTATACATAACATTGATTTGCATTTTACACTACATTTCACCTTTTACATTCAGTAAATTTCTTTGTTTCAACAATTCCATATATCTTATACTTTTATTTTACGTGATGACAGAAATGCATAAATGTATTTCATACCTGTGCTATTGGGTTGTGCAAGGAATATTTTGACATCTAGAGGTAAAAATATTTTTATCTTATTCAATCTTTTGATTAGGTATTCCCTTTCCTCTTTAAGATCCTGATTATTGTATCCACAATGACATGTTGGATCAGATATCAATTTAACTCTAAATAATGAAGAGTTTAGACTGTAATGGCCAGCTCTACATCGGTTCACCATTGAAGCAAAATCTCTCTCAATGGATTTTCCATGAAACCAAGGTCTCTCGGCTTCTTTATAAAATGATGCAAAGTATTCCTTGCCTTTGGTGAACTTATTTGAATAGATTCCTTGTCCTAAGAAGTTAACGGGGAGTATTTATAGGCTAAGTTTCAGTATCCCGCGAGTGTAGAGTTCGGCATCTGTATCTTGTAGGGAAGGACTCCTTGGGTCTCTCAGGAGACCTGCCCGCGTATCCTTCCTGCGCTGCACCGACGTCCACGACCGAGACTCCTGATTGCACGCAACGGCGCTGAAACTTGCAGGTTCTAATGCTCCCCCCCCCGTCGCCCGCCGCGATATCAATTTCCTGCCGATTCTCGCAAGCTGCTAAACTGTTTCGGTACCAGCTTCCTGCATCTCTAATCTGTTGCCTAGGTTGAACTCTTGAGGAAACGGGGTTGATTGTGAGGGCAAAGAGGCGGCCAAGGCTGGGGAAGAGGTGATGGCGGAATGATGGCGATGGCTTGATGACGAAAATGAGGGGGTGATGATGGCTTCCTCGGGGTGATGGTGGTGGTAGTGGTGGACAGCTGGTTATAGTGGTTTCGGGGTTATGGCAGTGAGGTGATAATGGAGGTGGTGTTGTGATGGTCGGGGTAGCGGGGTGATGGGCGGGATGACGGGGTGTTAGAGGGGTTGGCAGGATGTTGATATGGCTGGGTTGTAGGTGTGGATGGCTGGGGTTTGGTGTGGGTGACGGGGAGATGGTGGGCGTGTCGGGGTGTTGGGAGTGTGACGAGGTGATGGTGGCGATGGCGGGGCGGTGGTGGTGTGATAGCGCTTGCAGTGGTGGTGATGGTAAGGCGGTATTGGTGGTGTGGTGGATGGCTAGGGCGGAAGGAGAGACCGTGGCAGTGGTGGGGCGAGGGTGGCAGCAGTGATGGCTGTAAGGCGGTGAGATAGTGGTGGTGGTGGTGGTGAGGCAGTTTCCTGGCGGTTTTTCAAGAGCAGCTGCCTGCGCCGCGTCGCGCTGTCGGGCGCCCGGGGTATAACTTCTCGGGTTTCTTGCCAGGGGCTGGCGCATTCCGGACGCCTTCGCGGAGAATCGTGGAGGCAGCGCTGTTGTCGTCAGGCGACCCCAGGGGCTTCGCGACCATTTTTATTTGCCTTGGCCTCTTCTCCTCTTCACTTCGTTTTTCTTTATTTTATTCGATCCTCCCTCCGTTCTATCTTTTACTCTTTCAAGTTTCCTCTTCTTTCTTCATTTCATTCTTCTTTCTTTTCTTGCTCTACGTTATATTATTGAGAAGTTCTGTGTATTTACTAACACACATGAGCTGGTGATTTAAAAAATAATGAAATAAATACAGTTAAGTATTAACAATTTTGCGATATAAAACTACTCGTTATCCAAAATTTTTAAGGTTTTTAACAAAAAATGTTGAACATATATACATCATTTTAGATTCAAATATATTTCATTTTGTTTTTGAGAATTTCATTAACAAATAACCCAACGTCATAAGATTTGTTTTTAAATCTACTGAGTTGTTTTGTATATCAAGTAACAAGGAAACCTCTACTTTTCATATATTTATCTCGGAAAAGAAGTGCCGGATGACTCAGATATGCTGTATCCATTCTCTGCACGTCCCTACGATATTCCCCTATTTGTGTGAACACAATCATTGCTTGCACTGCCCTGAGTTATCGAATAGTCCGTTTTATGATTCACTTTTATTTTCAGCTGATCTGGATTTTCTCTTGATATCAAATGAGAGCAGCATTCATTCCTAGAAAAAGAGAAAAATAAGGGGAGGTTTCTATATTTGTGTGCTTTTTATTCTCTCCCCAGCCGTACTATAATTTCATGATGAGCGTTCCTTCGCAACGCCGGAGATGCACCCGATGGGAATTCATCTCCATGAAAATCTCGAATTTCCGCTTGAGAATTGCGGCTTAAAAAAGGAATCGGAGTCGTATTTCCTTTCTTTTCACAGTCCGGATCTCTTCCATTGCCTTCGTCAAGGTTTTCTCCGAAGGGAAAGGAGTAAACCAGTTTCTAAAGAGAATCCGTTTGGGCAAAATGTACTAGGAAGACGGGAAAGCACCATTCAAGGGATTATATTCTTCTTATAGGCAGGTACATTCAGCATTTTCTTCAGCATTCAATGTTCGGAATTTGAGGATAAATCCCCGTCAGTATTCTGATTTTCTCATCAGTGTCCATTCTTCATGCTGAGCAAACAAGATCTGAAAGAATGAAGACCAATAAAACCGAAAACGTTTGATAAATATCATGAACGTCTTAAGAGCACTGAAAGTCGCTGACGATGTTACCTATTGCAGAAGAGGTCGCGACATATAAATGTAATGAATATTCATGTAAATAATATTCACGATTCCCTCTAGTTCAATTCTGATTAAGATCATATACTTTTGTAATAAAGTTTTGACACAAAGATATGTGGATAGTTTGATTTATAATCGTGAGTTATTGATTGATTGATTTTTTCGTGTTTCCGGGCGCGTCAACTGCTTCGGTCAATAGACCCGTTAGTGTAATGCATGTTTTTTCTCGGGAAATGGCGGTGATTTTCCTCCACTGGACGGCGAGATCCGGCACCTACCTACCGTCGGCTAGTGGGGTTTCCCCTTAACCACGACTCTCCCACCAGCGGGGCACCGCCCCAGCCGGGACAAGCTCTAAACTCCCGACCGGTCTCCCGGAATATGTGGTAGTGGTGTGCATGTTAGTGTAAGTGAGTGTGTAAGGGGAGAGCATAGGACAAGGAAGAGGAAGGACAGATCGCGCGCGGTCCGTGGCCCGTTTGGTAGGGTACTGCTCCGGCATTCGCCTGGTGTTGATCGGAGAAACCACGGAAAACTACCGATCAGAGCAGCCGGCCGCAAGGATTCTCCTCCAGACAGCGACTGAATTCGACCTAGCTGGAAAGCTAGTGTCGAAAATCCTGCCACCGTCAGGACTAAGAATGTTGATCGCTGAGTCAGTTGATGCACTGAGCTACCGCTCCCGGTGTGAGTTATTGATACTATTGAAATATTTTTTAAGATCATCTACAAGCCATTGTACCTTTGAATTCAAGCTGGCGCTAGAGATGAGTGCATCAACTGATGTCACTACAGCGCCTCTGACCGGGAGGTCCTAGGTTCGAGTCCTGACGGCGGCCAGATTTTCGACACTAACTTTTCAGCTAGGTCGAATTCACTCGCTATCTGGAGGAGAATTCTAGCGGCCGGCTGCTCTGATCGGTAGTTTTCCGTGGTTTCTCCGATCAACACCAGGCGAATGCCGGAGCAGTACCCTACCAAACGGGCCACGGACCGCGCGCGATCTGTCCTTCCTCTTCCTTGTCCTATGCTCTCCCCTTACACACTCACTTACACTAACATGCACTACACTACCACATATTCCGGGAGACCGCCCGGGAGCTTAGAGTTTGTCCCGGCTGGGGCGGTGTCCCCCTGGTGGGAGAGTCCTGGTTAGGGGAAAAACCCCACTAGCCGACGGTAGGACGGCGCCGGATCTCGCCATTCAGCGGGGGAAGATCACCGCCATCCCCCGAGAAAAAAACATGCACTACACTAACGGGACTAATGACCAAAGTAGTTGTCGCGCCCGGAAACAAGAAAAAATCAATCAATCAAAAGCGCTAGAGATGAGCTGACCGAGCGAGAGTCCAGAGCCCTCATTCTGAAACAGGATTGCACAAAAAGTTAAAAACTAAAATTATAAAACAATATTAATAATTTTATGTCGTGGTAAATTGTATAAAATTTGCAATGCATTTCGTACTTATTACCAATTCGCTAGTTTTTTCTTCACAGTATTTCTATTAAAAATATAAATCGCTATAAAATTTCTAAAAAAAATTAGAGGACTGGATTTGCTTTGTTCGGAGCTCGAAATGGTCGAGATCGAAACAGGCAATCGACTCATGTAAGATGAATGCAAATATAATTGAAGTTAAGATTCCACCCAGAGCGTACTTAATTTTTACTATTAAGAACATCTACGTTTTTGAGAGTCTTGAGGTTATTTGAAAGTACTGAATATTTCTTTTGCACCATAGTGTATGCTTTTGAATTTATATTATTTTGTTGGCACATTTCATGTTTTCTAGATTGCGTAGATCTTCTGAATCTCTTGGCCTTTTTCTGTGATATGTACGTTCTCAAATTTATGGAAACAGTTCATACCAATGGCAATTCATTTCCCTGGGCAATGTTAAAAGCTAGACAAAGCAATTGAAGGGCTGAGCGTACAGCGGTCTAGCCCCTCCCCCCAATGAAATCTGAGTTATTGACAATTTGTTATCGAAGAAGGTGAACCAATTTCGTACATTATTGGTTTGATCCGTTTTTCTCTCTAAAGTTAAGAATGAAGTCAGTTTTCTTCTCTACATCACTCTTTCTAAGCACAAGTATGTAATTTAATTTGATTTTGTCTCTGTTTTCTTCAAATGTGGCTTAGACCACTATTGCGCTGACCTCTTCAATTGACTGAATTGACTCGGCCATTGGATAGTTTCTTTGTAAAGTGTGGAAAATATATTTTAATACTTGCAAAGCACAGTCATTTACATTTGAGTGTTTTAATCCTTGTTTAATGGAGAGTACAAATAAGCTAATATAAAATACACTATCTTTAATGTTTATACAAAGGTTCCTTTTCGATTTTCAGCATCTTCTCTGATAGTCTATACTAACTTTTCTTGTACATAGTTTAGAGAAAATTATGTAAAGCTGCAAAAATTTAATATCGAGATTTTGTCGAAAATACGCGTGTTTGGGGGTACCTGATAACGAAAAAGTATCTCATTCCAAAATACCAATCCGTCTGTCCGTCAGTCTATGAACAACGCCTAACCTAACTCAGACGTTTCAGCAAAATTGTTATTTCCATGTCGATCTAGGTAATGTTGTGTCTCCGGGTATTTGAAACGGATCTTTTATTTTTTGGAAGTACTTTACATGAAGACCCTAAGATATTTTCGAAATTTTCTCAAAAAGGGTTCCAAATATTTTCTTTCATTTTTTAAAAGGACATGATGGTATTTAAAGATCAAATTTTGAATAACAGAGTTCTTTAAGAAAAATGACCTCTATTTTCAATGATGTAGTTGTAGGAAAACATAAAAAAATATTAAAATTTTGTGAAACGGTACCGGTGACTTAAGTTCACTATAGCCGGAATCGACTGTATATATTTTGTTATATTTCAGAGATATTTTCGGTGCGGGAGGGGGTCCAGGGGATCAGAAACATACGAGATCCAATTAATTCCCAAGACTTATTTCCTAGGTTCACTATAACCGAGGTTCAGGTTCACTATAACCGAATCTTCTTGCATAAGAAGATTCTTCTTTGTAATGTAAGTGAAGCGGAGCCGGAGACTTAATTTCACTATAGCGGGAGTCGACTGTATATATTTTGTTCAATTTGAGAGCTATTTACGTTGTGGGAGGGTGTCCAGGGGAGCAGAAATCGCAGAAACCGCCCCTGAGCCGAAGGCGCCGTCCTTGGCAGCGGGCGCTGCGCTGGCTAGGGCGCGCAGGGGCCGGAGTGCGCGGGCGTCGTGCGGCCAGGCCAGGCCGCGCCGAGGCTCCGGGGCCGGCCAGCGGCGGCGGCGGCGGCGACGGCGGAGCGCTCCTGCCAGTGATAAGAGCCCCGCCGCCGCCGGCGCTGCGGTGGCGGTGGGGGCGGAGGGCGGGCGGGCGGGGTGAACGGCCGCCACAAGGCCGGGCGGCGAGGCGGGCCGCGTTGGGCCGGGCCGGGCCCCGCCGGGCCACGTGCCGGGACGTGCTTTGCGCCTCCCGAGTCCGCACGCCCGCTGCACCGCCAGCAACCAAGGGCGCACGGCAAATTCCAAGTACAGAGAAATTGAAGGTGTGAACTCACTTTTTAGTTTTGACGTAAAAACGACTTTTCTATGAGTTTGCTATTGGTTGCTTTGCTACTTTTAATGAAAATGTCATTTTTATATAAAAAAAAGAAATAATTTCCACTAATATTAAAAAATGCAAGTATACTAAATCTGAAATATCTCCTTTGGCCATTTTCCTAGTTAACACCTTCTTGCACTAAACCCTTAAAGTACTCTAAGAAGGGACCACTTTCACAGGTCGGGAAACAAATGAATGCCATGCAGGGCGATGACATTGCAAGAGATAGTGATGAAGCCATTTACAAATGAGCTGACTGTAAACGAAGCACTGACAATATGAGTGCATGGACGTAAGTTTCAGTAATATTGCTAGCAATGGCAGTAGCTGTCAAAGCGGTCCCTCCTTATAGTAAAAATTTATATATATGGGAAGCAAAAAGTTCGAGGTACGCGACGCTAAGGACCCCTTCTCAAGAAGAATACTTATTTTCACATGTCGTCGGGGTATCACCAAAACCAACGTCTTTAGCTAGTGGAGATTTTTGTACAAAATTTAGTGTATTTTTGTTAGTAAAAGTTGTTTAAAGAGAATTGATGAAACAGCTGATAAGAAAAGGAAAATAACGCACGGTCTTTGTCTGCCACGTTTACGGCTCCCAGTTAGAACAAAATTACTTATCAAAAGAATGATAATTTTTCAGTTGTGTCGCTTTTCTTGTGTAAAGATGTTATTCTGGTTTATCGAGGGTTCAAGGGAAGAAATTCTTTGAAAGAATTAAATAGAACACCAAAACATGAAAGCACACATGGATAAACAGGCATGACGGGTAAGCGAAAGAAGTAATTGAAAGTGAAATTAAATGGACCACTGCTGTGGTACAACAGTATTGAAGATGTAAAACGAATATGAACGATGTATCACCTAGTTACATGTGAAGAGAAAGAGTAAACAATTTGGCGAGAACAGAACTACTACGAACCAATGTAATCTTCTTCTTAGTAAGAAGAAATGTTCACTTCCACAAACATTGAAATTATTGGAAATGGATATAAAAAAGAAATCGTTACATCTTTCTCAGCGTTTTTATTTTTGCTATCACTTCTGTGGACGTCTTGTGCAGGGTACCTTCCTGTTCCTTCCCCCTCTCTCTCCGCCTCACTCCTCCCTCCCTCCCACTCCACCTCAAGAAAATCTGCTCACTGGCACTGGCATACGCCTGGTTCTCAACAAAATTCGTGAAATTGTTTCGTGCATTGCATCAGGTTTTCCCCAATTAAATGCATCTCATAATACACAATAAAACGATTGTAAAAGAACTGCATTTTGCATTGCATATTTTCGCTGTTATCAATTATATTTGTTGTCATAATGCCAAACTGTTTTATTTCTTTACTGACAGACATGGTGGCTAGTTCAAAATTATATTCTCAGCTGACAATACAATAAAGGCCAACAACCTGTTCCACTTATAAAAGAACAATTTGTTGAAATTCCTTCTGGGACTTGTTTCGGGAAAACGTTTTTATTGAACTTCAGTTAGTCGGTTGGAACACAAAATTATAAACATGCACTGTTCCAATCTGTACTCAGAAGTTATACCGTAGTAGAGATGGTTCAAAAAGAAGACTTAAAAGTCCAAGAAAAAATCTTCTGTAAGATACTCTATATTATAATGTTACAATGTGTACATTTCTTAATATCTTAAACAGGCCATCGTTTCTTGATGTTTATTTTTAAAACATTTTCCTGATACTTCAACAGACACTTAAGAATTCTTAATATTTTTCTTCTAGAAGAATTTTTTAAATTTACAAAATAATTTATTATATATTAAGAATTATATGTTCTTATTTGAATATTTTTTTATGATATTGGGTGAAATAAGTGGCAACTATATTTCTTTTAAAAGTTCAATGAAATAATTCCTTCTAAGGCAATAGAGCATTGTAGTTACAGTGGTCGCAGATTCACAAATTACTTTTGCTCCATTTAGACCTGCTGACTTGAAAACTATTTCTTGATTCACTGTGGAAGTAAAATGTTCCAAAACATAAGAAGAAAAGTGAAATTACATTTGATATTTTCCATTAAATACGCTTCAAAACTGAGTTTTACTATAATATATTAAAGCAAGATTTGAGGCTGCATTTTAGAAATTATTTTCTAAATAATTGCAAATATTGTCACCATGTAAATTGTTTGGTTTGATATATTCTCAGAAAATATTTTGTAGGCATTGGCACATTTTTTGCAACTACAGGGACTAAAATAAACGGATAACATAAAATGCGAGATAATTTTCCTCGTAAACACTAGATGTGCAAATCAAAAATGTCGATGATAATGCAACAAAGATTTACTAAGAATGAGAATACCTGAAATTTTGCTCCTTAGTGTTTTTCCTGCATGTCATAGAGAATGAGTTTCTCCTCAACGAATTCTTTATGAAAACATTATTTTATGATGTTAAATGAATGTGTTGAAACAAAAACATCCCCAACAGTAGGGTTTTAAAGTTTCCTACGAAACTGAAATAGGAATACGTCTATTCTCAGTTTAATGAGGGGTCAGTAAAATTATATTGGTAAACATACCTTTCACTTCAGATCTCTTTTTCTTACTTACAACTGATAAGTTATTTCAGCTCACAAACATAATGCTATGGCTTTGTTTTGAAACATATTAATCGAATTTCAGATAGTTCTTGGTGCGGTTTCAATTAAAGTTGAAAGAAAGGAATCTGTAAGAAGTAGGAAATAGATTTTTATGTAAATACATATTTTACTATTAGATGTTACCTACATTTATTCACTATTTTTAGAGTTTTCATAATGCTTTAATTCTGAATGCATTAAAACCATTAAATTAAATGATTTCTTTTACCAGGGACTTGGAATAATTATTTTACAAATTTCACCTACTACTACATATTTCTTTACATTTTAATATAATTTGGAGTAGAAGAGAAATACATCAAATGTGAGTTGCAAATAAATTCTCCTGGAATCGTCTCTTGCAAAACAAAGTGAAGTAATATCGGACTTCTGGGCCTCCGAACCTTTTCTGTGAATTGTCAAACTTACTCTTTCTCGGAAACTGGGTTCTCAAAATCAAGGACGAACCAACTTTTGCATATCGGAAGTAATCGTTACTACATGTTTGATGATATTTCATAGAACCCATCCGTAACACAATGGAAATCTGGTAAACAATTTTTACATGACATTGTCTTCCCGCGCTTCTACTATCCCCACCAAGAAATATATACCCCTATCCCAGAGATGCAAAATTCGGAGCGTATTCTTGAAACCCAGTCCGCTCGATCTCAGTGAGAATACTCCTTTAGAATATGTCCGATATGATCAATGTGTGGCACTTGTTTTCAATAAAATTGAGTTCAAAAACAATGTTGCATGGGTATGATTTTAGAGTGCTTTGCCTACTTCGATCATTCACCCGTAAGTGTAATCCACGCTGTATGTGGCAGTGTTCCTTCCCTGCTGAAACGTCGGATCTGGCGCCGACTTACTCCTGGGCTTGCGGGTTTATTCCCCTCCAGGTATTTTTCCCAGCGGGGAACGGTCCCAGGCGGGATATGCCGACTGGTCTTCCAATATATACGGGCCATGGCCTACCAGCAGCGCCCCGGCCTCGCGACCATGGTTTAGCACGTGTGGTTAGCACGTGCAAGAATTCCCCACGCCGTATTCTGGTTTTCTCAACCTGAAAAGTGAGTTTTCTCATCGTCACACAGCAACATGTATTGAAACATTCCAAAGAAAACGCACATTATAATCTTGCCCGACCGGGAATCGAACCCTGGGTCCCGACATCAGTGATGATGAGCTAAACTGCGAGGGCCCGACATATGTGATAGTGTTGTAAATTAAATGTGTGGCTGTGTAGGTAATGGTAGTAGAGAGAACAAAGATCGATCGACGTAACGTTGGCTTGCTGGGGGACTTCCTCTCCAGATATCTACCCTGGAAAGGCCGCCCCAACCGGGACAAACTTTATGCACCCGAAGCGGTGGCTCAGTGCATTGATGTCACTGCAGTACCTCTGATCGAGAGGTCCTAGATTCGAGTCACGACGGCGGTAGGATTTTCGACACTAGCTTGTAAGCTAGGTCGAATTCAGTCGCTGTCTGGAGGAGAATTCCAGCGGCCGTGTGCTCTGAACGGTAGTTTTCCGGAGTTTCTCCAATCAACACCAGGCGAATGCCGGAGCAGTACCCTAACAAACGGGTCACGCACCGCGCGCGATCTTTTCCTCCTCTTCCTTCTCCTATCGCCACCCACTTCCACTAACACACTTCCTTAAAATCCAGAAAGGGGTGTACATGCGCAAGCTGAAGCGACACAAGGCGGTGAATAGTGCGAAAATATGTCTGCCAGATTTTTTTCTATCTAATCACCGAGAATTGCATTATGTTTACACTTATTACTTTATTATGTTTACAATTCTCCCTTATATAAACATCTTTGCTAAAGGACCGGAATATATTTGAATGGTGAATTCTTTCCTTGTTTTCGTTTTGTGTTGAAATATTAAATCATTCAGTTATTTATTATATTTAGCAATAATGTGAAATAAATTAATAAGTCTCTATAAGTTAACTATTCTCGCTTATGAACGGACAGCACTTTCAACAGAAAATAATATTTGTCAGTTAAACCATCTAACCTGAAAGTAGAGAGTTCATGCTTTTATATACTCCTGAGTAAAAATATACTTTTGATTCAATTTTTTTTAAATTTTACTCCTAGTTGAGAATTTGAAATCGGTCTGATGTTTTATTTCATTTTAATGGATAATTTATTTGCCTTAAAGAGAAAATATTAAATAATGTATCTAAATGTGTGACAACTGTGAAGTGACTTCTTCCAAAGAATGTCATGGGCCAGGTATCCAGTGACGTACCGCCATTCCATAGTATTGTACAACCCTTACTTTTAAATATCGCGCCAATTTCTCTGGTCACAGTGCCCGCGAGCTCTAGAAAGCTTGCTACTTTGCCCACTACCTTGGCATGCGTGGTGTAAAGAATTTGCCAATATTTTTGCAAATCTTATATTAACACCCATTTCTTTCTTCTAAACGCGCATAGGCATGGAGATGGCATACATGAATATTTTAATGGCTCTTGAAATTGACGAACGAGGAAGAGAAATATATCTTCCCCCAGGTAGAAGTTCCAAAATGGGTTACTAATAATTTGAAGTAGCTTATTCATTAGCCATATTTTGACGCAGATATACTCGTAATATAAAAATAATTTATTATTGAATAGACTGAAGCCATTAATTTTCGGGAAGATTGTGCTGAAGACTCGTATTAGTATTGCACGAGAATCGGAGACGTTAAACGCGGTGCGCGTTCCAGATTTCGTAAATCTGAGCCGAGCAGTCGGCCAAGGCCACCTTGAGAAATGGCCAGCGCTTCGTCGTGCGCGGCGGCGGTGGCGGCGGCGGCGGCGGAGGCCCCTTCGGAATGCGCCTCCCCCGGGGGGTGACGCCTCAGGTGCCGCACCCGCGCCCGCCTTCACCCCCCACCCCCCACCCGCCGCACTCACGCGACCTCTTCGACCGGCGACGTGCGCGCCGCTATCCGTCTGCTGTTTATCGGCGGCAGGCGCAGCAGTGGTGCCAGGGGAGGCAGTGGCGGTGATGCTGGTCGACATGGGGGCTGGTGGTGGGGATGACTGCGACGGTAATGATAGTTCCGGTGATGATGATGATGCTACCGGGAACGGTGGCTCAGTGCATCAACAGATGTCACTGCAGTGCCTCTGACCTGGAGGTCCTAGGTTCGAGTCTCGATGGCGGCAGGATTGTCGACACTACCTTTCCAGCTAGGTCGAATTCAGTCGCTGTCTGGAGGAGAATCCTTGCGGCCGGCTGCTCTGATGGGTAGTTTTCCGTGGTTTCTCCGATCAACACTAGGTGAATGCCGTAGCAGTTACCTAACAAACGGGCCACGCACCGCGCCCGATCTTTCCTTCCTCTTCCTTATTCTATTTTCATCCCTTTCACACACACTTACACTAACATGCACTACACATCCACACATGCCGGGAGACGGGTCGGGGACTTAGAACTTGTCCCAACGGTGCCCCACTAGTGGAAGATACCTCGTTGTGGAAAAACCCGCTAGTCGACGGTAGGTCGGCGCCAGATCTTGCCATCCAGTGGGGGAAGGTCACCGCCACCTCCCGATGAAAAACATGCACTACACTTACGGGACTAATGACCTTGTTAATTGACGTGCATCACAATTAATCAATCAATATGATGGTGATGGTGAAAATGATGGTTTGTGACTATTGACGATGGTTCCGTGGGCGATGGCATCGGCGGAGGCAAGAGGGCAAGTGGAAGCAGGGACGGCGGTGGAGGCGGAGGCGCGACGAGGGCGGGGTGGGGGCGGAAGCGAGCGATGAATGCGCGGCACGACACGCCAAGGCTCGCGGCGCGAAATAGCAGCTGGGAAGCAGCATCGGGCCTCTCAGTCAACGTCACCTGCTTCGTCCCCCGCCGCCTCCGCCGCCGCATCGGCCTCCGCCTCTACCTCCCTCTTCATCATTCACCTCCGCACTCGCCTTCGCCTAGGACTTCGTCTTCTTTGTATACGTCTTCTTCGTCTTCATTGTCACATTCTTCGTCTTCAACTCCACCTCCGCCTTCGCCATTCAAATTCACCGCCTTAGCCTTCTCCTTGGATTTCGTCTTCTTCGCCTGTGGCTTTTTCGTCTTCATCGTCTCATTCTTCATCTTTGTCGTCTTCTTCGCCTTCGCCCTCGCCTCCACCTCCACGCTCCCCATCAGCATTCGTCAACAGCCTCCGCGTTCTACATCTGCATTCACCTCCCCCTGTCCTTGTCCTTCGTCTTCTTCGCCTACGCCTTCTTCGCCTTCATGATCTCATTCTTCGTCTTCTTTGTCTTGTTTGCCTAGGCCTCCACCTCCACCTCTCCCTTCGCCATCTGCCTCCGCTTTTGCTATTTGCATTCACATCCTCCTCTGCCTTGTGCTTGGTCTTCGTCTTCTTCGCCTACGTCGTCTTCAACTTCCCCATCGTCTTCTTCGATATCTTTGCCTTCTTAAGCTTCGAGTTCACCTCCACCTCCTTCTTCGCCTCCGCCTTCACCTCCGCCTTCGCTTTGGATTTCGTTTGCATCTTCGTCTATTCCGTCTTTTTCTTCCTTTTCTCTTTCATCTTTTTCTCTTTCGACTTTTTTCTCCTCTTTCTTTCTTTCTTCTCTTTTTCGTCTTTTCTCCTTTCTCCGTCTTTTCCGCCATTATCGTCTTTTTTACCCTTTTCCTTTTCGTCTTTTTGTATTCTTCGTCTTCTCCTTCTTCGCGACTGTCTAAGCTTCCGCCTTCACCTTCCATCTTACTCTCCCGCGCCACCGCAATCAACTCTACAAGCGTGTCACCTTCCCCACGCTCCCTCCCGCCTCCCCCCCTCACCGTCACTGCATTCGCCCTTTGCGCCGCCTTCATCATTGCCACCGCACACACCACTACCCTCGCCACAGCCTTTACTACCGCCCTACCGTCGCCCTAGCCAGCACTTTCGCCACCGCCCTCGTCACCGCCTTACCCACCGCCACCGCCCTCGCCACCGCCCTCGCCACCGCCCTCGTCAACACACGCACCTCCGCTCTTGCCACCGCCCTCGCCATCACCCTTCCCAGCACCTTCGCCACCGCCCTCGTCACCGCCCTCACCACCGCCCTCGCCACCGCCCTCGACAACACACGCACCTCCGCTCTCGTCACCACTTCACTCCCGCCCTTGCCACCGCTCTCGCCATCACCCTTGCCAGCACCTTCGCCACCGCCATTGCCACCGTCCCCGCCACCGCCCTCGCCCTCGCCACCGCCCTCGCCACCGCCTTCGTCACCGCCCTCGCCACCGCCCTCGCCGCCGCCCGCACCGCCGCGATCGCCTCCGTCCTCGCCATCGCCCTCACAGTGGCAAAATAGTGCAATATGTGCTGTATCTTTGAAAACATTTTTTTCCATGAAATTGTGTTTTCGTTTTGTTGTTGACTTAGGAAAATTTTCTCTCTGAATGCGCCTCGTGTTTGCTTCAGAAGAAATTTATTTATATTTGTTTTAGTGTATGTATTTCATTCTCTCAAATGTATTACTGGTAGGACAGAATAGACATTAACATTATAGACATTAACTCCATTCCAGTACTTAATGTTTATTTCTTCTAATAATTAGTTGCCAAACCCGAACTTAAATAACGAAGTGATATTTCGAAGTAAAGAAGACAATTTAAAAAGTTTATAAGAGCACTCAAAGAAATATGACCACCATCGACAGTCCTTCAACCTGAAGATGATGTATGCCTTGTGTATAATCAAATTATAAGAATACATTTTAGTTCTTTGATTTTGGTCTGAATATGCCCTTAAATTTAATATGAACCTTTTTTGTTATTTTTAAGCTCTTCAAACCAATTCGTATTATATCTTAGTGCCAAGTAAATCAATGAATAATTTTGTGTTTCTTGGTTTTTCTTTACTAGTGGGAGAAAAATCACATAGTACGGTTTCGCGTTTTCACGAGGTGGAATTCAGGTATTGACCTTTCCAGAAGAAAAAATCCTCTTTCAGTGTACAGGTGGAGATTCTCATGAGTGTGAAAGTGGTGATAAATATTTGCCCTTGGCAGATTTCAAGATTCGGAAGAGCGTCTTCTAAGAGACCCGTGGAATAGAAAACAAATGATTCCTATTCAATCTTTCTGATAGCAACACCATAAATACCTGTCAGAAACTTAGTAATGTTTTCTTTCTTAAAAAAGAAACAATATAGTTTTCGCGGGTGTTTGGCTGTCAGTGAACAGAGAAACAATGTAAGGTAAAAGAAAATTTATTCCTGTTTTCGCCCTAGATTTTTTTCTATTTGTCGAACTTGTATATACTTATGATTTATTGGTTTACGTTGGTTTCAGACTTCTTATTTTATAGCCTATTTATCGTTTATCGCTTTCGGAATAACGACGCTTTTTTCTTAAACATGTTACTTCTATCATTATATTTTAGGAACAACCGGTATTTTTCCACTGTTCTTCAACAAAAGTTTAATAATAAATATGTAAAAAAAGTTGCGAAAAACTGAAGGGTGACGTCATTAGAAAAGTGAAATATATGATACGGAGGTCTGTTGCAATTCAAAGTCAGAATTTCGTACAAGTGTCTCAAGAAAAGCAGTTTTAAGGTTACAAAATCACTTATTTTGAAGGTTTTGTTTCTGTTCTACATTTGCTGTATAACAATTAGCTTGGGTCAATTTTTCACCTCTAGGTATAAAGACTTAAAAGAAATTAAAATGGAAATCTTAGTTGTTCCATCCAGTTACATAGTTTTTGATTGCGGACAAATCTCTGAATATTGTAAAGAAATCATAACAATGAAAACTAGTGGTGGTACAGAATGGCACAGACTTTCTCGTACTAGCTATTTTCCAATTCTTTTGCAACAGCCATTTATTGCCACGCAAACTACATTTTATTTAATTTACTTAATTTTTCGTTTTCCTAACGGTACATTTCAAATATTACTTTCAGAATATTAAAGAAGCATAAATCCTTGTCCTCTATGGAAATTTTCGTTGAAAAATTTGGAGCCTTTTTTAACAAAATGACGTTTAAATGTTAGGGTAAATGCGATATTTGTAGGTGTTTTTTTTTACAGAAACCTGCTGAGTTTTCGAAAAACATTATTGGAAGTCATTTAAAGAGCTTTCACTCACAAATGCAATAATGTATACAAATCTCTGGAAACGTGCATATTAACGGAGTGAGAGATATTTTAAAAAAATTATATTTGTGTAATTTTTAAAAAACAACAGAATACAGCAAAATGAACTTTATATCGTACTAAATAGTGCAATTCGTTCGAAAAGTTTGAAGAAACAATTTGGAGCGGTTTTTGAGAAAATGGTGTATGAGTGTTCTGAAAATGTGGAATTTTGAGCTAATTTTCACAGAAAACTTTTGAGTTTTCGAGAAACTTTGTATGACGTTATTTAAAGCAAATGTGCTCATGAATATAATGTGAACAAATCGCCGCTAATGTGTGTATTAACGACGTAGGAGGCAAGTCAAAAAAATTACATTTTTGTAATTGTTGGTAAAAGAAAATAATAAAACAATAAGCCGCTTATGTCATTTTATAGAGTACTCTTAACACTATCCATACTAAAATTTTGAACAAAATTTCTTTGGGCCGTTTTCGAGAAAATCTTGTTTTTGATTATTTAAATTGCACAGATTGCACGCAATATGTGCAATACTAAAGTTTTCAAGAAAGCGCGAGAATACTAAAGTTTTCAAAAAATGACCCTAATGAAAGAATTACCTATGGAGGACAAATTTCAATGGAAGAAAAATCTGTATTTTCAATATCGTAGTTGATACCCCGAAAAAATTTCTAAGTTTTGCTATTTTCAAAAGTTCTGAGTGATCAATGAAAATCGGACCTATGTCATTGTTATAAGTGTATTTCACTCTATTCGTACAAGAAATTTAAAGAAAAAATTTCCAGCCATTTTTGAGAAAATTTTTGAGTGTCCTAAGAGCTTCGTATAAAGTACCCCCAAAAGTTAATGAATGTTTTTGAAAATCGCAGAGCTTTGACCCAGGCGAGGTCGACAGGGGTTTATTGAGTTTGGAAAAAATATTATGCATAGTTTAGGCGCTAATGTTGTCCACACACACCAGATCAAGAGCCAGGCAAACGGTCGTTTTGAAGCAAAAAAATCGGTATCAGGAAACCGTAAAAACGTGTATTTTCGTTGAAACTGCGAAATGGATTTTTCCCAGGATCTATACTACGGATATTACTCCGTATATGCGTACGTATACGAGAAAGTAAAAGCATGGTTTTATACTCCAAGAACAAACTTCCTTAGAAAGTGATGACTGTTTTTATTATTTTGTAAAAGAAATACACTTCAATTTCATGTTTATTTTACACAATACTAATACCAACATTGAAAGGTACGGGCTTTCTTCCCAAAGATTTCTAGCTTTGCCCATGCTCAGAATCAGACTTAAATATGACATAAAACACTGAGACATAAATTTGAAATAGGTTCTTCTATGCGTCAAAGATGTCACAATTAAAGGTAAAAACAGTGGCAGGTTGAGTCAATCTTGAAGTCTCCATGGTTATAAAACAGTTGAGAAAAGTACCAACTCTTAGATTTGACATGGTAAAAGATTATTCTGTTTCCTTCAAGATATTTCGTGACTGAAGAGTGTTTTGTTGTTGTTGTTTTTTAAACATCTATAAGTTTTCTTTTGTTGTTTCTTATGAAACACCTGTCGAAGATACTAGAAATCTGTCATAACCGTTTCTTAAATTAAATATTCTTTCTGATTATCTCAACAGAGTGCAATTTCGCAAGTTACGAGACAGTTCGTGTGGCATTCTGGGAATCCGAATTTTCATCCAGCTTTGTATTTCCAATTCTCATCATCTGAACAGGAGCATCTCTGCGTCTGCCACAGGCGGTTCATCGTTTCGTTTTAAATCCGCGGGAACAGCGAAGGGGGCATAAACGCGCGCCCATCTCACTTGCCTTCCCCGCACCCTCACCCGCACCCTCACCCGCACCCTCACCCGCACCCTCACCCGCACCCTCACCCGCACCCTCACCCGCGCCCGCGCCCGCGCCCGCGCCCGCGCCCGCGCCCGCCCCGCGGCCATCGCTCCGCGTCGAAGCTGCCGGATTCATCCACCTGAGTGCACTGCCGCGGATCTCCATCCCCACTTGCTCGCTGCCTTAGTCGCGGTTGCAGGCTGCTGCCCGCCAGGCCCGCCAATCGTTGCCCTTTGGTCTAACGAGCGCTCGCACACGATTTTTAGTAGCGTTCATGTGTACGGTATTTTCTTGGGATGTGTCCAGTCTCGCCTATTATTTCTGTGCTAAAATGGAACGTCCTAGACAGAACGTCTCGAGGGTTGTAAAACAGTATTTAACATTATTAATTCAAACAGGAAAATAATAGAAAATTTTATATGTACTATACGTATGTATTGGGCATTTTAGGGTCAGATTCATCCGACCTTTGGCCAGACAGGGGAGTTCCGGGCCTATATCTGGGGGTAAGGGAGACAGGTGGTGAACAGGTCGCATTTTCATCACCATATCTAGCTCTTTTGGGCCCGCATGCGCTTTCTGTCGTCACATAGAAACTGCGACGATTTGTATTAAAAAGCTTCAGCTTTCGTTTTGCCTCTCCGGGAGTCGAACCTGGGTACAACTCATAGAAAGCTAGCACGTTGTCAAGGAGCCGTCCAAGGGGCTAAATTTTACATGTATTCGAGAAAAATAATTTTGTCCATTCGGTGACATGTAAGAAAGAATACTTCAGTAAAAAACAAAAACATGTGTTTAATTTCACGATTCACAAAAACGATCTCTCTTATAGTACATTCTCTTATATTACAATAAATATTATTTATAAATAAAAGCGAATGTCGAGGAATAAATTAAGTCACTCTTTAAAAAATGAATGACATGTGACAAAGGAAGCGAATCATGATCGCTGACTTTCTACAGTTTAATGTGCGCGTGTTTTGTCGCGTAGAAAGACAAAATTAGTCTGAGTTCCCTTAGACACCAGGAACCATGAAGATGGAGAAGTTCCATTACTGCCTTCGCCTGAAGAGAAGAGCGCTTGAAAATCTATGGTTTCTTGTTGTGGGTCACACGTCAGCGTCAGGCGTCGCTGTGCCATGCCTTTCCGTCTTCTTAGTGGCTGCATCCCGACTAATGGGATTAGTTTCGCGTGGCCTCATGCTTGAAGCAGTGCAACCTCTCAGAGAAACTAACAGCCTCTGTCTTTCTGTTGCAGCACGCTGGCGCCACACCAAAGCTGCAGAGGCGGCGTTCGGGCTGTACCACGATGCAGATTTCCGTCCAGGAAGGAGCTTTGGTATGTCTGCCATTGCCAAATGGCGTTTTTCTTGAAGTCTGGGTTTGTTTTCATCTCCTTCAGAAATTGTATTACTTCTACAGTCTTTCTGACGACTATGCTTGGGGTATTTATTCGCTGGTAATATTTTTATAGCTTTAGTTGCGCCAACTAAACATCAGTTGCCAAAACAATGAAAACATCAGTGGTTTGCTTGGAAGACTTTTAATCTTGGATGAAAAAAAAATGTATGTCATTTCTCAGAAGTCTTTGATCTCATTGTAAAGTTCCCTGTAATTTTCTAAGTATTTATTGTTTCCAATAACGTATTTCTAATACATCATTTTCAATCTTTCGTATTTTAGTGAAATATTCTCAGAAGAAAAATACTAATAAACAATCGTATTTTTTTCCAGTCTTGTTGTCAAATTATGTTCATTCTATTTTGTTTCGAAAATATTACAAATATTTATTATCACCTAGTTTTTTTTTTCTTTTTTGAATATGTTGTGTCTATTTTCGCTTCACTAGTTAATTGTTTCAGCTTAACTTGTGAAGCCAAAGACACAATTTTAGGATTCTTGGAATTCAGGGCAACTAGGCCGAATTTCGAAAGTTCCCGTGCCAGAGAAACTTGTGAACAGGACGCGTTGTAAGATACGAACTTTGAAAGAGGCGCGGGAGAAAATGTGAAGGCAGAAGAAGGGGTAGAGGCAGGATGTATTGGGGGAAGTGTGCTGGTTGAAAAAGATGGAAGACATGAAAGGAAAGCTTTCGAGGCTAGAATGCAAATCATATACAGATACAGAAGGGTTCAGAATTGCCTTCATACTCGTGAATGAACATCAGCTGATATGATAAGCATGATGTGATAAGTCGTATATGTTATCCTGTTCTTGCGATATCGGAAGCGTATTCCTGCCAGTGAAGAAAACGCGCCTCAGGGTGACAAAACTTTCGACATACACGACCAGCTACTACCAGTTCGATACTGGACTGCGAGATACACGCTGTTTCATAATGCCGTTCACATTATCTTGCACTTGTCTGTATTATCAAAAGTTTTACCTTTTGCATACATTTTTGTGCGGCAACATCAATTCAGTATGATAATATGGACAATAATTTAATCGTAAGCAATGTTTGAAAAGCCTCTGACTCTTCGCATTGTCTGCGATATCTTTCTTTTATAATTTCAAAAGGATAACGATTTCCACGTTGTTGTTTTTTTTGCGTAAATGGCATTTTCATGGGTAACAGAGTCCCACCATTGACCGAATCGCCCCCGTGGAAGCAAGAAACCATTTGTTGACGAAACGAAAACCAAATGAAGTTGATAAATATTATTTTTGAATGTAGAGATCAGTTAAACAGCTGAAATCCTCAAATCTGACTTTTTTCGTCTTCATCATACTACACAATTCCCTCTAGGCAGCCATATCCCCAATGCTGGAAGGGACGACGAAACTTTAAAAGTTGATATTTCAGGTTCTGAGTCGAAAATATGAATATGTACTATAAAATGATTGTGAGTTCTTCTTCTATAGTTGCCTGGGTACTTTCCTTAAAAATTATTAGCCATTTTCTAGCAATAAGTATCAAGGTCAAAAGAGAAAAAATGAGGAACAATGCAAGTAATTTCTTCAGGAGAAACAAAGAGGACATGTTCTTAAAATCTAATTGCATCATAAGAGTACCTAGAATTAGAATAAGAACATTAAATATAGAAAATGAATTTGAAAAATTAGTTTGAAAGAAAGAACATTACTTATTTTGTTAAAAAAGAGGCTCCTATATTGTTCTCGGATTCACTTTTGAAATGCTTATTAATTAATCAAATGGTATTGTCTCTAATGCACAATTTAATAATGAACAAAAGTGTTAAAGGTAAGAGTAATCTGATTTCAGTAAAGAAGTTCCACATTTATGAAAGTCACGTATCTTGAGGTTTTCTTTACATGTTGTTCAAAGCATTTTTATTTGTTTGAAATTGGTTATTTCCATGAAGCGCGAATTCGATGTTCCTGAACTGACTTGAAGAAAAGTGGTGTAGCAAGTCGTATTTAATATTTCCCAAAACGAACTTGTGTAAACTCGGTTGCCTTTCCGTAAAAATATTTCTAGCAAAGGCGGCAGATTTTCTTCAGTTTGCTCCACAACCTTCGCCCAAAGCTGATCCCCTTCCTCCGTCTGTGTCTCCCTCCCCCGCAAGGCAACGCGGCGAAGCCACAGCAAGAAAAACAATAAACTCGGTTTGTTTACTCCGGTTTTCGCTCAGCCTTGAAATCGCATTTTCTGAAGTCGTAAAATAGCGGTGATTCAGCGGTTTTTTCTCTCTCTCGAACTCGTAAAAGATCAAGGCAAAGCCGTGCGACGCTCAGGTGAAAGTCGACTTGAGGAATGCTTCCCCCGCATACGAAGGGAACGGAAGGCAGCGGGAAGGAATCCCCATGGGCGAACTATGCACTGCTGCAATTGCCATATCTTAGCCGTCTTTTGTTGCAGTGTTTTGCAAGAGACAAGACAACCTATAAGCAATTCACAAAAGAAATAGAACTATAAATCTTTATATAGTATTCGAGTAACCTGTGTCCAGCCGTCCGTCCGTGCGTTCGTCCATCCGTGCTTCCGTCCGCCCGTGCGTCCGATCTTCGGTGCGTCCATCCATATGTTCGCGCGTCCCTCCATCTGTTCGTGCGTGCGTCCGTCCATCCATCCATCCGTCCGTCCGTTCGTGTGTCCGTCCAACCGTCCGTCGTTCGTTCGTCCATCCGTGCGTGCGACCTTCCATGCGTCCGTCCGTCCTTCCGTCCGTGCGTCCGTCCGTCCGTCCGTCCATCCATCCATCCATCCATCCATCCATCCGTCCGCCCTTTCGTGCGTCCGTCCGTGTGTTCGTCCATCCGCCCGTGCGTTCATCCATCCGTCCGTCCTCCCGTCCGTTCGTGCGTTCGCCCATTCGTCTGTCTGTCCGTCCGTCCGTGTGTCCGTCTGTTTATGATTCCATCCGTCACTCACGGGTAGACTCCTTCCCGTCCACCATTCGAGGCAACTTAAGGTGACATTCGACCCGTCTTGGTCTCCTAGTGGGGAACTGATGTTTTCGTTTTCGGATCCGGCCAAAAGATTCTTAGAAGTTTCCAAAACCTTCTTTTTGCGTTTTTTAGCGCTTCGATCTAGCGGTGGTCTTGCTTACCGCGTGCCCCAGCGCCACGGCACCCAGGTGATGACAGGTCGCTAGATATCAGAGGGCAAAGTCTCTCCCTTTGTCTCACTAAATCGTCCTGGCCACTTGCGGATCATTGCTCCCTCACCATCAGCATCCAACTCATCCTGACAATCGCTCTTTTGCTCACCTGCTTGCTCGCCTTTCGACGCACTCTTTTCTTCGGTAGCTGATTCACCTGCCTCGCTCACCAACTCAAAAATGCTCCTGCGCTAGGAGCCCTTCGACCACTTTTCCCTCACACCTCGCTTTGCGTTCACTAGCTCGACGTCTCGGAGGCAATCACACGCTCGTAATACGTGAGAAATTTACCCGTTCCGTTTTACAGGTCGCAAGATTTGCAAGGTGGCGTGAACATCTTTCACGAACGACATCCATCGGCTTCTGATTTATTCGAAGTATATGCTTGTGGTTGCCCATATGCTGAAGGTATTTGTCAGTAACCCTGTTCCGGATATTATTGTTGTTTATTTTTTCTTGCTTGTGGTAGTCGCTAGTGGGGACTTTTGCTGCATGGACAGATGCAGGTAAGATCCTTGCTCCTACCGTTGCGATTGCTCTGCTTAACATGTCCCTAAATTTCGACATACAACTTCAATGAACCTGATGCCATTTTACTTGTTTCAATTTCTTATTTTATGTTCTATGTTCTTTAGCGCGCAAGCGACCACCTTGAGCATATCCCGCATCGTGCCTTCATAGAAAGTTGAGGTACATGAAATTATTTAATACTCGTACATAACATACGAGGAACCAAAACATATTTTTCCGTGCTTAGAGACATGATTAACCCTTTTTTTTAAGGATTGATACATCTGTGTTTCTACTTCTGACCTGTTTCACAATAGAATACAAAAGAAGGAACTAAATAAAACTGAACTGAAATACGCAACATAATCAAAATTAAAATTAAAAAATAGAGAGGGGAAGTGTCGTGCAACGCGCCCTTAAACTCCTTTAAGTAGTCGATCCCTGTTCCGAATAGTGGGCTACGGTATAGAAAATCTAATGTCACTTCTCACCCGGTAAACGAAAACAAACTATGGGCGCCTTACACACTGTAACGAAACTCTCAATTACAGTCGAGTAAAACTATCGCTTATCCGATCAGCTGAGATGGCTCAGGGTAACAACTGTTGCCTTTGCAGCGGCTCTGACCGGTACGTTCTAGGGTTCGAATCGCGATGGGAGACTGTCAGAAATTTCCGCAGTACTTTAATGAAAATTACATTAAATTAATTATCTTTAACTCACATTAAATTTAATGTACATATGTACATTAGGATGCAGAGTCAAAGCTTTATGGTCTTATCTGGAAGGAACGAATGAATGATCTTAATGGACTGGTCATTACGAATACACGATATGAATGATGGGAGGCAGTGGAAACGGGAGAACCTCTACATTAAATCTCCCCTGATTTTAACTTATGCATTAACTTTAATGTACAGATATATTAGCTATTTTTAATGCACAATGTTAAATTAATTTGCATGTACATTACATTAACCAACATTAGATTTAATGACATTTCTGACAAAGTAGCGAAATTTTCGTCACAAGTTAAATAGTTGAGTCCAGTTCAGCCGCTGTCTGGAGGAGATCTCTAGT
Source organism: Teleogryllus occipitalis (assembly GCA_011170035.1). Lineage (NCBI taxonomy): Eukaryota > Metazoa > Arthropoda > Insecta > Orthoptera > Gryllidae > Teleogryllus > Teleogryllus occipitalis. The sequence goes on along the minus strand of BLKR01000622.1, from coordinate 214,946 downwards.
GGCCGGCTGCTCTGATCGATCTTTTCCGTGGTTTCTTCGACCAGTACCTTACGAATGCCGGAGCAGTATCCTAAGAAACGGGCAACGGACCCAGTGCGATCTTTTTTTCCTCTTCCTTGTCCTCTCCTCTCTCCTTATTCACACATACACACACAATTACTTTAACTACATTACCTTACACGTCGAGAGACCAGTTGGGCGCTTATCCCGGGCAAATGCCCCGTGAGAGATACCGGGTGGCCGAAACCCCGAAGTTAAAGTGTAGGTCGGCACCAATATCACGTTCCAGCGGGGGGGGGGATATACATTCACAACACATATGAGACTATGATCACATGAGTTGAAACACCTGGTAAAATCAATCCATCAGTAACCTAACCCGAGTTTGGGCTTTTAAATCATCGTGTAGCCTCGTATCTGTGAATGAAGCGATCTTAAAAGTGTAGCCAGCAGTGAATTCTGTAAGAATCGATACTAAAAATTCAATATCATCGATGAATCTATAACGTGTTCTAGCGAATATATACTGTATTCTAGCAAGCATTGATTCTAAATATCGTATCGAATCAAATACCACAACTATCTTCTCTGAATTTCCTGCCCACTTGCTTACTCGTCCTCTTGCCGCCTTCTCCGTTTGCCCTCTCGTGCCTTTGGTCATCCATCACTTGCCCGCTCATCCACTCGCTCACACAGACACACACACACGAACGCACTTCTGCTCACCCAGTCGCCCGCTCGCAAACCGCGTTTTTCGCAGCGGCGGCGGCGCTGACGGCCGGCGCGGTAGCACGAGAGCCAGGGCGCAGCGTACCGTGGGCCGTTTGCAGGGCTTCTGGCAGCGCCACCGAGTTGCAGGTTTCTTTGTTCATAACATTATGAACCCCGGAGCCCTGCAAATTACTCGCGGCCTAAAGCACATTAAACTTAGTTTAATACGCCCTGTGGCCATAACGTGGCCGGTCTCTTAAGTGCCATTAAAACAGACCTGTACTATGAAACGAAACTTCAATCTCGCTGCAGACGAGTGTTTCGCGTGTGTTGCCCTGGCCCGCATTAAAGAAAACTCCGGAGATCCGTACCGCGGTTACCTTGTCGTTTTAATGCTGCTGCTAAATGACTGGACCTACAGAATCTGTGTCGGTGAAAATGAGATGTGACGTCTAGTGCTTCGTACTTGTGTGTTTTCGCAAAGAAGAATGTCAGTGCACAGCTGTCTTCGTGAAACATACCTGACAAGTGTTTTGGGCTTAATTTTCTTGACATGAATATGTCGCTGTGTATTAAAACAGAAATTTAATTACATGTTCCATATAAATCTTGATACACACTTATGAATAATATTCGGAAACTTCGGTGCTCAGCGACTGTTGTTTTTCAGAAAATTCAATGTAACGAAGATTCGTTTTGTTTCTCTTTTGTTAGGATTTTCCCATAAAATCTTTACGTTTTCAGTTGTATTATTAGCTACTCTTCTTTCTATATTTATATCTTTAATGATATTACAAAAACTGGAATTAAAGCCTTTTAATTGTAATGGCAGGAATTCTTTGGATGAAGTTTAATGAGACTCCAAACCGCAGAAGCCGAGGAGCAGTTGGAATAAAATTAATGCAAATAGTCGAAGGCGAATTACAGCATAAAAGTTAAGAAGAAATCAGTTTATTCGACTACAAGATTGAACTTCAAATTTTTTGTTACTAGATGTACAGCTGTCAGCATTCAACATTCTACTAGTTACACTCATCCTCGATTCTTAACAACATAAATCCCCACTTCACATCACTCTTACATTCGGTAATTCTATGGCTGATGCCTTTCACTTAATTATTACATCTGGAGAGGTTTATTGGCAAGTTGCTACTTCCCCGAATTAAGTTGTGTAATCTGAAATTCGTGGCGAATAGATTTTCGAAACGTCCTGTGTTCTCCTCTCTGGAAGGGTCCATCCGAGGACTTCCCTCTCCAGGCGCCTTCTCCAGCTTATTTCGATCGCATTTGGGCTTTTGAGGCCGCTTCCCCGACAGCCGGAAGAACGTACTGCCTACTTGGTGTCCCCGCGTCGTCCTTTTGAGACGGGATGAGAAACGGGGGAGAGGGAACACACAGGCCGCCAACTCAACACAACACAACAAAACAAAACAAAACAAAGTCCCGAAGGCCGCAAAGCTAAGTAGTGTGATGTCTGATGACAATGCCCACTTCCTGCGACCCGTCTTAGCGGTCCTAATGAAATAATTCCGAGGGAGGGGCCGAAGGTGGGGGAGGGAAGTACCCGGAAGAATGGGGACAGAACAAGGAGAATGTGGGACAAAAGACGGTTTTAAAGAGCTGGAAAAACCAAGCAATAGATTGGACGCGAGGGGGAGCGATTGTGTCGTGAAGAATGAGACGATGCCGCTTCGGCGGTGGCGAGGGAGGCAATGGCGGGCGGCGGAGTTGGACGCACGGCGGAGGCGGAAGGCAGCGCCCGGTTTAGAGGGCACAGGACTGAGGACTGACGTCTGAGAACTGACGACTGAGAACTGACGACTGAGAACTGACGACTGAGAACTGACGAGCGAGAACTGACGAGCGAGAACTGACGAGCGAGAACTGACAAGCGAGAACTGACGAGCGAGAACTGACGAGCGAGAACTGACGAGCGAGAACTGACGAGCGAGAACTGACGGCCGAGAACTGACGACCGAGAATTGACCACTGAGGACTGACCACTAAGAACTGGCCACTAAGTACTGGACACTAAGGACTGGACACTAAGGACTGGCAAATAACGTTCCACTGAGGACTGACCGCTGAGGCCTGACGACAGAGGACTGACAATGGAGGCGGAAGAGTGCGAGATAAACGCGGGCCGTCTTTGCCTCAGCCATGTCATGATCCTCCTGGGTCTAGTCATTGTCATCGTTGATTCCACCTTCGGCTGACGCGTTTGGCTTTATCACAAGAGAAGCCTTTATCTCCGCCTCTGCATTCGGGGAAGTAGTCCGCAATGCCAACGCGTCTGTAATCGTCTGTCTTTTTTTCATCTTGGGAATCATCCGTGCCTAATTGGCGTCAGCATTCCGTCCGCAATCCGTTCTATCACCGATTCCCTGTTTGGGAGTCGAAAACGGCTTCAGTTATTGTTGTGAGCTCAAGCGTCCTTGAGTCATACTTAATTCTGTTTTGCTGGGTATGCTGTATATGTATATGCGGATGCGGCGGTATAAAGGTCAGCGTACCGGACTGTTGTACACGAGTTTGCGGGTTCAAACCCGATCGAACCCGTGGATTTTTAAGGGCGAAATAATCCTTCGTACGCCTTCCTTCGGAGGGGAAGTAAAGCCGGCTGTCCTAGGTAGTAGATTTACTGCATGTAAAAGATACTCAAGCCTCAAAGAAGCCTCTGAGCAAAATTTAGATCCACCTGTTTCGTCACCCAAGATAATACCTCCTTTCTCCGCTAGGTGGTGAAAGGAGCGTAGCAAAATTTGCGTGATTAGACGGCCTGATGGCCCGCGTCTCGCCACGTAAAATATGGCATTAACTAACTAACTATCCTGCCTAAAGCTTCCTCTTTGCTTTAAATGCCGTTCCCAGCTGTATAAGTCTTCCTTGCAGCTGTTACTCTTCGTCGGCTTTCTAAGATTTTTCTTCCACATTGATAGCAACAACGGCACAACCAACGTCGGTTACCTTCCTGGCAACCCAGCACTTTCCCGTAGCTTGTACCATTATAGTCAACTCTCCCAGCGTCAACAAACTGTCGTGTACGTTGCCTATGAGGTTCTCAGGTGTCTGCTCAGAGCCTCCGAAGCCCTTACTCCTGCCGGTGCGCCCTGGCCATCTCGTCGCCGTCATGACCGTTTCTTTTGATGCAGCTCCTCCATCGCAAACCGCGCTCGGGGATACGCTCAAGAAGACCACAATTCGCTTCTCCCGGGGAAGAGCTCTCCCGCGGTGAATTGTGCGTCAAAAAACCTACGAGCGTTATAGTTCTTCCACTTCGACTCTTTCTTTCCGCGTGCTTATGTACTTACTTTGTTCTACTTTCTTTCTTTTACACAACTTGCCTCTTTGTCATTGTCTTCGTTTTCGTGCTACTCAATCTTCTTTTGCGTCAGTTTTTTTAGGACAGTGGTTACTCTTCGAAATTCTCAACTTCAACCGGTTTCTTCACCCAGACGTTTCAACCAGAGATTTCTCAAAATTATATTTTCAGATAAGTTTTATGCTTTTTGTATTCTGCATCATTACAGAAATGAATAACTGTTTAAATTCCTTTGATGCAAGTGAATGTGTTGGTTTGTACTATCATTTTCTAGCGTTTATATATTTTTCTAGACTAGAATAACTGTATAACTTTCAATTTCAAATTCAAATGTAATGTACCTGTTTCAAGTATATTATGTATAATATTCGTCACGTTATATTATATTTTACTCTTTTTCTTCATAAATTAGACAAAAATAATAATGTATTTGGAGATTAATAACTTGCACTGGCTTGTTCTTCGGATGATCTTATTGCCTGCATAATTAATTAAAAATTGAATATTTTTTACTTCAGTGATGTGGAAATTATGTATTTTATCAAAACATAGATATATACACAGAGACTGTGGGCTCTCTCCTGGGTCTAATGTTATATCGTTTTGAAGTGTAGTAATTTGAAATGTTTTCTCTGGGTATGCGTGTGGTATGTGAGGGATTATGTTTACAATTAAACTACGAATTGAAAATACATTATGACCTGAAAAGACATTGGAGAACGGTGACGGAATTGGAGAATGGAGCACAATTTCACGAGAACAGCAAATGAGAGTAGGGCACAGCTACATGTACGAATGCCACTACATGTACCCATGCTAAACATTAATATACAACGGACATTTAAATGAAAGTAGGGTACATAGAAGGTTCACACTTGTTGTTGCAATGTTAGTAAGATGTTGTAAAAATGTTTTGAAGATGAAAACTGTAATTTGTTTCATGTGATAATTATCAATGAAATATATTACTTAATTATTTTACATGTATAATACTTAAGAGATCAGAAATAATAGTAGCTAAAATGTTTTGAACTTTGAGAACAACAGAGAAATTTATAATTCGACTCACATTCAATTTTTAATTTAATTAATTTGACTCTTGAGTATATTCTATTTTAAAAAATTAAGTCTTCATATTCTTTTTAATAATTATTGAAAGTTTAATAATGTTTACATTATTCCATTTTTATTACATTACTGCATTTTTTGGAGTTGTATTATGTATGATAGATTTTTACCCATGATATAGACATTATTAAACGTCAGCCACAAATAAAATTGAAGGTAAAATTACCGTATAGAATTTGTTCTTAACACCAGACAATTATTGTCTGTTAAATTCCTTTAAATGTTTGTAATATCAGAAACCGATTGCTGAATAAAATATTTTTAAAACTTTGCGTTCTCTCTGAAAAATCATAATCTTAATTTTATACCAATTAATTTACATTATAATTTCCATTTTATTGAATAGTGCTTTGTAGAACTTACAGTCGTAAAAAGAGACCGAATATTTGAATGACAAGCTTGTTACAGTTTTATATTTGTTAATCACAGATCCGATAAGATGATTTCAGTCATTAAAAGCATATTATTCATTACAAAAGAGTAGAAGATCACATTCTGCACGATTTCAATATTATGTATGGATCGAAGAAAAGGATTAAATTTATCAACATCATATGTACCCGACACCTTTATTGGAGTGTTCAGTTCATTATTTTTGTGGTGTTGCAATTCTCCTTAGGATTGACCTCTAGTAAAAGTCAATACGAGTATTTTAAAATAAACATTTTTTAAAGTAAATTCAAGCATCAAACAAGAATGGTCCGTTATTTATTTTCTTGTTTCGAAAGAAACCATCAACACATCGCATTTTGTTAACCATTGTATTTTGCAAAGTTCGAAAAATTATAAATGATGGAATTTCTATGAAGACAAACAAAGAATACGTCTTTGTGAACAGATTTCAAAACTGCTTTCAGAATGTTTGATTGAAAGTGTTATTTTTGCATTGATTCTTCACGTGTCAGTACAGAAAACAATAGCTGAGAGCAATACGAGGCAAAATCTCCCCATGCATCGAGCAGCATATAATGTAAATATTACGCAAAACCCTAACTCTAAGATTGAAAAGGGAAAAATAACGTTATATGCTTCGATTACTGGTACAAACGAAAACGGGAAAATCTTTCTGATATTTACCTAAAGATTCTGCTGTTTTTATTTTCCTTTATTGATCTTGAATTTCTAGTGTAAGCACTTTGATGAATGTTATTATTTAGTTTTTGAATTTCTTATACAAATAAATTATTGAGTGCTCACAACACAGCAAGCATTGAAATACAACTTTTTTTCTCATTTACTGAATTAAGTGTCATTTGTTTGTATACATTGGTGTCTTTTCTTCGTTGCAATAATTTAACATTTTTTAGTATCTTATTTGATATACCGTGTTTCATGCTGAAATTATTAATGCGAACTTTTGTCATTTGTTAATGCGAACTTTTGTTCATGAAGGTGTTCCCATGAATTTACGTTTCTAAATTGTTTTCCGAAAAAAACATCTTTCAATATATTTCTGAAAATGAATGTATACCGATGTATTAGTATTATATGAGGTCGCCTTTTCACCTTCACAGTCTTGAAGGGACTCTTGTGTACCTTCTAGAGTGGTACTCCGGTAACACTTTCCAACTTTTTCCTCCTATTCGAATCTGCCTGCCGCAGTTCATTCTTCTGTACCTTGTAGTACCGCCATTTGCCAGGATGGATGGAATTGATGATATAGGTAGGTATTGTAAAGTAGTATGAGCCACCAAAGCATTTTCTGGTCTCTTGTTCATCTACCTGTGGGGTACTTTGGAAACATCTAGAAGGTTGTTCTCGTATTCAGTTTTACACTGTTTCGTAGTACGTTCATTTATCGGAATCTTTGAACATGAGCAGATCTATTGTGATGATGATTTCAGGATATCAAAATTAACAAATACAAACCACGAAAATGCTTCGAAAATCTACTGTAAAGTAGTATGAGTAGCCAAAACATCGTCTCCTAAATTATTTCAGTAGTATACAAGCGTTTTGCCGCTCTCACACGCAATCAATATTTATAAATAAGGTCTCTAAAGAAAGAATTTCACGGAGACGTAACGAATTGCACTTGTCTAAATTGCACGCATCTAAATATTAATGTAAAATGAAACCCGGAATACTCGGCTGGATTTTTTAAAAACAATCTATATCGTTAAATAAGTCCTAAACGAAACGTTTTAGAGCCTTGAAAACAAAACACAAAAATGAGGACAGAGGACTCATTATCGCTTCTCATACCGTAATCTACAGGATGAGATCTTAAACATTCTGTTACATTTTTGCTGGTTCGACGCTTCTCGAGTTTATCCCGCCTGTTCAAAGTCTGTAGAATCTGCAACTCTATGTGAAATTAAACTAATAACTTGATATTCTACGCGATTGAATTACACGGGTGTACCTCTCTGCTAACGTTACATAAGAATAGTTTGTACTGACAAAGGTGTCTTGTATTGTTTTCAATTACATGTAGACATATAGAACAAGTGATGGAGGATAATAGGGTCTTGAAGAAAAAGATATATTACAGGCTTAATACGAAAATGGAAAAATGTGGAAGAGGGTGGGGTTCAACATGTGAGAGTTCTCGCACGGTTACGCTAGTTATTTACCTAACGCATTAAGAGTCAACCCTAGGATGCTCATGGGCAGCATAGTAGCTTCCCGTGGCGGATCCCGGGTTGATTATTGGGGCAAAAATAAGAGTTGTAGCTTTCCTTTAGAATCGTCACAGTTTTTGAATGTATGTAAGGAAGAAAAGCTCGGGCTGGCGGAGTTTGATAGTCAGAGTCAAGGAAAATACTTCATGTTCGCCACATTACTCTCTTACCCCCAAGCTTGGGCCCAGACAGGGGCAGATCCTGCCGATCCTCCTCCGGGCATCGAAGATTTTTAATAAATAACTAGTGAGAACCCGTCAAAATTTGACGGTGAGATCTGAGATAAATGTAAAATACTGTGCCCAGACTAATGTTCACAATATGTTGCGTTCTTTGGATCTTCAGGGTATAACGAAGATATTTTGTGATGAGGAGTTTCTAAAATTTTGAACATGTATGGCCAAGAAAGAGCACTATTATACTGACGAATATTATTTCTAAAGTTTTTTGATGTGTCATCATCTATAAACAACTTTGATTTCTTCTGCCATTTTGCTCGAAGGTAAACTTATTTTCCCATTTAAGCAACACAGAGTGAACTCGTTTGCAGAATTCCTCTCACATGGGAAGTGCAAAGCAGAACAAAACTGACATTTCATAGACAACGACCCAACAGAGAACGAAATGACCTCACTAACACGACTTCTACGCTCACTTTCTCTTTCCCTGCGTCCACTTAATGTACGTTTGCGTCTTTAGGGGCGCGTGGGCAACGATCGACATAACCTGTGTACAACTTCACTACTTAAGTACAACCGAGCAAAACTCACTGTCCGAATGTTCTCTACAAAATACTCCACAAAAGCAAATACATGCCAACTATCAACGCCACATTGCAATTATTACACTGAAACAAAACCTTGACGAATTGTACACAAATCTCAACAATCAAAACAAAACATCAAGCAGGGCCACCATGAAGCAGCTTTGGAAGAAAACAATTGATTATTGATTAGCGTACTATTAAAGAATGATTTAATTAATTAATTTACACTGTAAATGTTAGTGAATCAACACTAACAGTATCTGATAACACATCTAGAGATCACGTTCTTTCATTTAAAGGAAAAAATACTACAATCGGTTCAGTAGAAGCGCTAAACGAAGCCATGGCAGAATACCTTATTTTTTTAAATATATAGATGAACATATTTGTTATTATATTGCATGTTATTTAAGTACTGTAGATAAGATACTATTCAATATTATTGTTTTAATAATTACATAAATGGAACGTAAATAAATACTTAAATCAATTCTGCCAAATAAAGGAAGGTAAAAAAAAATGCTTCACCTTTTTTTGTGAGTGGCATGGCTCCCATGCACCCCCCCTGGATCCGCCAGTACCCATGCATGGGATAATCTGTTAGCTAGCTGTCAAAGTCGAACAATCGCCCCTAAATGCCAAACACATTAAGTGTGTTCCAATGTGGTAGAACGCATTGCATGTTCCAATGCACTAGAACTTCCCGGGTACATTTTGGGCTGGTGTGTTCGTGCGTCGAACCCAAATGCTGTCGAGTCGACGCCAACGAGTGCCTCCGGGGCCCAGCGCTGACTCTACTTACCTCCCCGCGAGATGATTGATTGATTAGTGGGTCCGGGCGCGTCAACTGCTTCGGTCATTAGTCCCGTAAGTGTTGTGCTTTTCGTCGCGAGGTGGCGGTGACCTTCCCCCACTGGATGGCGAGATCCGGCGCCGACCTACCGTCGACTAGCGGGGTTTTCCCCTACCAGGTATCTCTCAACAGATGGGAACCGCCGCAGCCGGGACAAGCTCTAAGTTCCAGTCTGGTGTCCCAGAATGTGTGGTAGTGTAGTGTATGTTAGTGTTTGTGTGTATGTGTGTGTGTAAGGGGAGAGGATAGGACAAGGAAGAGGAAGGAAAGATCACGCGCGGTCCGTGGCCTGTTTGGTAGGGTACTGCTCCGGCATTCGCCTGGCGTTGGTCGGAGAAACCACGGAAAACCACCGATCAGAGCAGCCTGCCGCTGGAATTTTCCTCCAGACAGCGACTAAATTCGACCTAGCTCACAAGCTAGTGTCGAAGATCCTGCCGCCGCCGGCGAGATGATATAAAGCGACGTGCGTCGTGACCGCCGCGGTGCGGTGCGGTGCGGTGCGGCACGGCACGGCGCGCGCCCGGTCGCCCGTCTCGCCGCCAACACCGGTGGCTGCAGCCTCTGTTTACTCTCCAATTAGAAGAGGCTGCTCGCCGAGGACTGGGCGCTCCTTGGTTGAGCACGCTCGCCTCCGGATGGGACGGGTCGGGACGGGACGGCGCGCTGCCGCGGCGCTACCGCAATATTTTACTGGCGTTCCGGCAAATTTGAATCGGTTTATTTATCGACCTGCCCCTGTAATATTGAAAATGCCTCGCTTATACCTTATTCATAGAATATGCCCAGGGCTCATAATTTAACCGCCTGTTAAATTAACCAGTTTCACCCCGCGCGCTGTGATATGTTGCCTCGCTGAGAACGTGTTCGCCTTGTCCTGTAGGACTCCTTCGGGTATCGTGCTATCTGACGGGGAAGCTAAGAACTCTCGAAGAGTGCGAAGAAGGAAACGGTCCCTTTTGTGACTGCGTTGAAGAAAAATGTTCAATGGACCCAAAGAGAGAAGAATGATTCTCAATAGGAGAGGTCCAGAGCACAAGGGGTTCAAGCGCAATTTTCAAATTTTGAGTTAGGAGTTGGAGTGTAAAGTAAAAATTCAATTTTATTTCGTGAACAAATTCACGAACCTACATATTTACAAAGAGATAGAGCCTCCAGTAAAGTCGATTTTTAATTGATATACATAGCACAAACTACTTATTTGTATCTCTTAAGCCTAGACTTATTTTTAGTTACCTACTAACAGCTATGGTACTAATGTTTAAAATATAAAAAATATGAACTAAAAAATAAACTAAACACTAAAATGTAAAATCTTAATTAACCTGCTTGAGACTAACTTTCTTAGTCATGATATATATATATATATATATATATATATATATATATATATATATATATATATATATCACGACTAAGAAAAGAAAATACTTCAAATTCGACGCAGTTTCCTGAAGCAAGATACGAAAATCAGACATTCATGAATGAATAAAAGTAATGTAAAATAATTTTTGTTTAGGGTTCTTTAATTCAATGACAAAAATTAGAATTTGGACCTTTCGAATGCTTGACAATCACGTGTTGTACAAAGTTCAGTAATATTTATTAATAAAACAATATATTAAAAATATATACATTAACCCAGAATTTTGTGGAAAAAGGACGATTTGAAATACGCACCTATCAATATTCCCGGTTGTGATGACTAATGTCTGAACATTTTAAAGAAAGAAGTTATCTTAATATTAAATGTAGTTATTTCTTTACTTACGATTTCAGAGGAACACTAGTGTTATTGTTGAGAGAAAAGTCGGAATATTGAAGAAAAAAGATGCTAAGTGGGATGTCTAATAAATTAGAACCATGTGAAGCTTTAGAGACAAAATGCTCTATCGAGATTTATTTTTGTTACTAAATTTCTGGTTTTTTTATTCTGCCTAGAAGTTTTTCGAAGGTGACATAATACTTTTTACGATGTTCATCTTGTTATTATGTGAAAATAAATATCAGAAAAATTTCGTCAGATATGACTTCCAAAGAGTATTTTTTTTACTTCCAAAGACGTTTTTATTACAATAATTTAACGGAGAAAAATGCTGTTACATTAGTTTCAATTACACTTCCTATGGTTCGAATTGTTTTTCACAAGCTCAGTCTTTTCAAGTTTAATGCACTTCATCCTGTGTTATACGTTATAAATCATTCATTGAAACATTTCAACCTGACGTTACAGAATACTGAAGCATTACTACGAAGTAATGAATGTTGCATTGCGATAAAAGTATGTAATAGTAATGCAATCTGTCAGTCAACGGGCAACGTTGATATTGTTCGTGCAATTCCGATCAGCAATAGCAATGGATTCAGTCGACACAAATAATTCTGATCAGATGCTCAGTATCCCAGTGTAGAGCCATTCTGTTAGCATTTCAATCTTCTTGCAGGCGCACTACAATTAGAATTTCCACCCCTCCCATACGACGGTCTGTTTTTAATTACCAGCAACAGGAAATTGCGAATTTTTGGAAAGTTTTTTTTCCTGTTAGTATAGAATTAGTAGTCAGATGCTTTATTCGTTATTTTTATAATATCAATTCGCCAGAGGTATCTTTCGTTCAATCTATCGGCAGGAAATAACATGAGAGATTATTTAATGTTTTTGAAAGAATAAAATAAATACGATTCGTAATCTGCTTTGGCGAGTGACTTTGTATTATATCTCTAAATAAGGACTCTAAAGCTTGAGATACAAGCGCAGCCGCTGCTTATCGCGAAATAAATATTTTATACAGAAAACGAATATCTGATAAAAAACTAATTCCAGAGTATTCATAGAATTAAACAGTACTGGCAAACATTTCATATAAATAATAATTACATTTGGAAAAGACGAGAAAATATTTTTATCGCACATTCAATATTAACAGGTATTATTTTTATATGTGGAAGATTGAGTCAGATATAATCGAATTAGTAGTTTCTCGGAATCGAATCTTTTCCCTCATTCTCTCCACATCCTTCGGGATTACAAGTAGTCCCTAAGAATACTCTTCGATGACTTCATTTTCGTTAAAGCAACTTAATAGTTTGCAGAAATGGCACTTCGTGACGTGTGGGAGGATACCCGCTCCAAAATTTTAAAAAATAGCCCTAAAATCGTCCGAAGCCATAAATAATACATTCGCGTGCACATCCATCCCCGGTCACAATATAGAGCGGGGCTCGTATACCAGCACCACCCTCTCTCCTCCCGCTGCAGGGCCCATCGCGAAAACCAGCCCGACATTCTAACACAACGGAACATGTGAAATTTTTATACTCATTACATATCGGCCCGTGGATAGTAGTAATTAGCTTAAAACTCCGCCCCCACCATTTAGCAAACGACCAATCACGTCGCACGCCATGCGTGTAGTACGTTACTTCAAAGCGCCGTCGCCGGGAGCGGTAGTAGTACGTACGCTCCCTTTTCTCTCCTCCTCTCTTTTTTTCCCCTCTCCTTTTTTTCTCTCTCCACCCCGTTCCCAGTCTGCGCGATGCGCGCGCATCGCTCTGGTTAGAGAAGTGTCCACGTGGCGCGCTGCTTGCAGCGACAACAAACGTAAAGCGCATATGTCAGTGCGTACTTGGGCGAGTGTGCGAGCGAGCGAGTGAGTGAGCGAGGGAGCGTGCGCGGCCGCGCGCGGTCTCTGGCGGGGCGTACGCGACGGCGGCGGCGGCAGAGACACGACGACGGCGGCGCGGGGGCGGGCGCGGGCGCGGGAGGGGGACTGCAGGATAAACAAGGACTTCGTCAAAATAACGATACATGTCATGTTCCCCCACCGCGACCGCCCGAGCACCGCGCCTCGCCTCGCCTCTTCGTCCTCGTCCACCCCCGCCCCCACGACCCCGCTACCGCCTCCCGGCCCCCGCCCCCGCCGCCGCCGCCGCCGCCGCGTCCGCACCCCGTTGGTCGGGCGCGAGTGTCGCGGCTGCTCATTGCGCATGATATTGTTAATGGTTGGACAACACACCTATTGCACAATTAAATGAGTTAACGTGGAGAGAGGGAGCCTCATGAAGGATGAATGGATGCGGCCGCTAATGCGGTGGAAAAGGACGAAGCATACTTACAGCATTTTCTACTTGATGGAGTGACTAGTTGGGAGGGAGAGGTGGGGGGAGGACGGACGCGGAGCGGCACGGAGAGGAACAGGACGAGGACGGGGTGAAGCCGGGAGGGGAGGGGGCGAGGAATTTTTCGGGGCAGAGCACCCGGGCTCAGCGCACCCCGCCAGCAGTTGTTTTGACAAACCGCATTTCATAGGGAGAAAGGATCTCTTTACTGATGTATTTTATTTATCTTGATTAAGCTTGCAGCATTTTCTGTTGATAATGCGCTGGTATTGCAAGCCGACAGAGCGCGTTCTGCTCGGCGTTATATATAATTTATTTTCATTAGAGTCTATTACGTAAAAATTTAATTATAGGATCTGTAAGTTTAAATCGCGTTGGGAGAGGAGGGGAGGAGGGATCTGGGTGGAAGGGGAGAACGCAGAACGTCTTATGGGTGGAGTGGTTGGAAAATTCGTCGAATGAAGGTTCAGCTTCAATGGAGGTGGTTGTTGTTGACAGCCGTCGCTGGAAGAACAGAATAAACGATACCTGTCAATAACATTGGAGGAGCTTTTCTTCTACCTGTTCTCCAACCGAAACACTCTGGCACTCAGGATGATGCAAGGTATATTTCATGCAAGGAGAAAAACTGACTCTGTTGTAAGTACGGCTTCGTTGTCCTCCTTTTCTTTTTTCTCGATCAATAGAAACAATTAATTTCATTTTAATGTTATTGTGGTTAAAAGTTCAAATGTTAAGCAATGTACCTCAAATGCATTGTAATAACTCAACGATTGATAAACTTGGAAAAAAGTAAGAATTCAAGATACTTCGAATTGGTTTAAAAGGACGTTAATTTGCAAAGACAAAAATAAGAATTTTATTTCGAAACTTTTCTTTTAACTATTCAGAGCATCAACTAATAATTCGAATTTTCCTCTGTAAATGCCTATAAATAATAAAGGAAACAAAATAAAAATATTTTGCTCTTCTCTTCACATCATGAAAAATATCCGACAAAATGTCTTGAGATGAACTATTATATCTGCCCTTTTTGCAAAGTTTGAGAAACGTGTGGCTAAATTAAATGAAACTTTCAAAACTTGGATGGACACAAAATTATTTCCGGGTCTCCTTTTAGGCTAAATATTTGAGAAAATGCTACCTGAATATTACGAGCTTTGTTTTCAGTTTTTAGCAGTGATTATTCTAAAATAATAATTACTTGCTATTGCTTATTTGGATATCTATTTTTAGCTGAAGTTCGATATGTCTCCTGAAAAAATTATAAAGATTCTTGTAAATAAAAATATATTCTACTTGTAATTATACACGATTTTCTTTTATATTTGTTCCGAATAGTATTTTTGATATAATATCACTATTTATTAAGGAGCTGTCCTCTTAATTCATCTGGAAAAGATTAAGGAGCTGTTCGATTAATTCATCTGGAATTCATCGGAAAGAAGCCGTTAATTTCATTCTACCTAGAGATTCACAATAAGATGAAACAAAAAGAGCTCATATTTCTCCCCATCTCCCCACAGTGACGTTCCTCTGGCTGAAATATGCAACTACCGCTCTAGGTTATTCTTTGCGCAAGAGACAATGGATGCACGCCTAGCGCAGTGTCAGTCCCCGAGGTCCTCGCTGGTGCCCTAATCGTCAAAAGCAGCCCGCCCTCCACAGCCGCGCCGCGCAGGAGCGAAGCTGCAATGCGAAGCAACGCGACGAACTCATCTTCCAAGAGCCCTCCCAGGACGACCTCGCAACCCGAGCTCTCCGCGCGTCTTCTGTGGATAACTCCGGATCCGGCCCTACGCCGCAGCGCCTGCACCACCTACACATCACAACACCATCCACCACCTACCCTATCACCAACCCCCGTCACCCGTCCACGATCACTCACCGACCTCTGACACGGACCCCCGACAAAACCACACCGCCATAGACCCCGTCACCGACCCATTCCCCGACCATGTGACCGACACCCGTCACTGTCCCCCTCTGACTTCCCATCACCGACCCCGTCACCGACTACGTCACCGTCACCTCGTCACCACCACGTCACCTTGATTCCCGTCGCTGATCCCCGTCCTCGACGCCCGACCCGCACCCCGGACCCCTACTTCGTTGCGCCTGCACCACCCTACACGACACCATCCACCACCTATCCCATCACCGACCCCTTCACCAACCCCCGCCCACGATCACCCTCACCCGACCTCCGACATGGACCTCCCTCAAGCAACCCCGCCATAGACCCCGTCACCGACCCATTTCCCGACCCTGTCACCGACCCTCGTCACTGTCCCCTATTCCTGAACTTCCATCACCGACCCCGTCACTGTCATCTCGTCACCACCACGTCACCTCAATTCCCGTCACCGATCCCCATCACCGACGCCCGTCCCGCACCCCTGACCCCGATTCCGGACCCGACCCTCATCCCGACCCCCGTCCTGGAGGTCCGTCCGTGAGTCCCGTCACTGATCCCATCACCGACCCTCGTCCGCGACCGCCATTCCCGGTCCCCGTCAGACACTCATCACTCATCTCCGTCACCGATCCCTGTCACCTATCATCGTCACCGGTCCCCATCACCGACCCCCGAACACGTTCCCGACCCACCTCCCCGATCCTCGATCCCGATCCCTCACCCCGACCCCCAACCCCCAACCCCCGACCCGACACCCGACCTCGACCCCGACCCCCGTCCTAGACCCCACCGACTCCTGACATGGACCCCTGACTAGCGACCCCGACATAGACCCCATCACCGACCCAGTCCCTGCCCCTGCGTGGCGACGGGCACTGCCTCCGGGCGGGGGCGGCGGTGGAGCACGCATTGAAATGTTTGCTTACGCGCTTCGCAACGTGTGATACGGCACGTGCAGCCGTTAGCGCGGTTGCGGACGCTGTAAATTGAATGTTGTGTATTGCAGTATTGATTCGGTCGGGGCAGGAACGGGCCGCGCCGTGCTGGGGAGGGGGGCGTTGGGCGAGGGGGCGCGGAGCGGGTGCGGTGGGAGGGGCGCGGGGATGCGCTGGCGCGGTGGGACGCTCAGTGGGACTCAGGGCAGGGAGAGGTGGGGAGATGGGACCGCGGCGGCCAAAGAGAGGCGCTCCAGGTGGTTAGGAAGGTCCAGAAACGCAGGTGCCTAGGGTTTTGTGGTTACCAGACCGATGGAGGAGAAATGAGATCTCAAAAGACAACGGAATGAGATCGATATCATAATTTTTGAAGAATTGAAGGAATAAAGAAAGAAAGAAAGAAAGAAAGAAAAATAAAAAAAAGAAAGAAAAAGAAAGAAAGAGACAAAATTCATTTTTGCTTATTGTGTGATTATTAAGATTTTTCTCTTCAAATTTGTTTAGTTCCAAAGATTCGGTGAAAAATATATACTAAACAGTCCTTGAAATCTAGAAATTATAATGTTTTAATAGTTAATAAACAAATAAATGAGTTAATAAATAAAATAATAAATTAATTAGTTTTTGGTTCAATAAAAGGGATAAAATCCTTGAAATCTAGAAATTATAATGTTTTAATAGTTAATAAATAAATAAATAAGTTAGTAAATAAAATAATAAATTAATTAGTTTTTGGTTCAATAAAAGGGATAAAAAGCCATTCAGACCGTGGCACATGGCAGGTTCAGCCTTTTACCTCCATACCTCTCATTTTCGGTGGCAGTTGCCACCGACATTTCAACGCATTCCCGCTGCCAAAGCGCGCTGCCTCTCTGCCTCAACCACCTGAAAGCCTCGAACATCTCACTCGCCGTTCAGACACCTAAAGCAAAATGGTCCCTGACGTGGAGAGTAAGGATCCACAGTTGCTATGCTATTTTTGAATGTTAATTCTCAGTTGAAATGCTATTTTTACCATCTCATGTAATGAGGTGAACGAGGCATGCAGTGGTTTAGGCAGGAGTCTCACGACTGTTCAGAATGGTAAACGATAGCAGGAGAGACACAAGTCCTCACGAACAAAATAGGAGTTCTGCTGTTGGTATCTCTATCTATCTGGTGATGCTTCTGTAGAAGTGAACACCATCACCTAAAAGCTCCGACAGCGTTGAGGGAAGAGACAAATGTCTTTACTTTCCTCCCAATAATCTAAGCGTTCCAGAACCCAACCTCTACTGAGAACGTAAAACCGATGGTGTACGGAGCTAGTACGTCTTTGCTGACGCATCGTGAAGGACGTTTAGAATGTAGAACAGAGACGAAAGGCAAGTTGTACGGAATCCCGAAGCGACTGGAGCGCTGTGGGAGGTAAATGACGGCATAAGTGGAAATTGGTCGGTGACGGCTGTGGGAACTGCACGCCGCGTTGGCGGGGATGGTACAGGGCCTGCGGCAATGCTCATTTTCGCGTGAATGTCGATACACAACGCGGGCTGGGAGGGCGGCCGGGCGGGCGGAGGGAGGCAGGGAGTATAGGCGGGTGAGTGAGAGCAGGAGAGATGGAGGGAGGGCGAGAGGGCGGGAAGGAGGGAGTGGGAGGGTAGGAGAAGGAAAAGGGGAGAGGGAATGGGAGGGGAAAGAATGAGAGGGGAGATGAGGGAGAGAGAATGAGAAGGGAGAGTGGGCAGGTGGTGAGAGAGAGAGAGAGTGTGTGTGTGTGTGTGTGTGTGAGAGAGAGAGAGAGAGAGAGAGAGAGAGAGAGAGAGAGGCAGAGGGAGGCCTGACATGGGAGATGGCCTCAGAGTTTGTCATCACCAGCCAAACCTCAGGCTTCGCCGAGACTCACTACGTCGCAGAACCTGAGTCAATCTGAGTTTTGCCTCCGGGACGCACGCTCCGGTGCGCAGCCTGCTGTGCAAAGGGGCGATAATATACAGCAACCCCCCGCTTGTGCAATGCATAACGTTTCATTTGATTTGTTAGTACACAACATCCATACACAACGCTGTTCATTGAATTTGTGTCATACTGCTTTGGCAGCGTTTTGGCTTTTAGAACATTACTGATGTTTCCATGCATACACTGACTATGAAAGGGATCTTTTCCATTCCGATAGAAGGTATGTTTAAATTCTCAATGCTGACTCCCAGAGAATGATGGTCATAAGTACATAAATGTTATCTTGTACTCTAGCAGTAAATTGAAACTCGAAATGTAAGATAAAAATGTGTATCCACGTTTGCAATAAACATAATAGATGTATGTTCGATTGAATCACTTTAAAGTAATTGTAAATCATTATAATTGTATTCACTCGTTTACATTCTCCTTATCATCCTTTTCTTCTTCTTCTTCTTCTTCTTCTTCTTCTTCTTCTTCTACTTCTTCATTTCTCCATCTTCTTCAGGATTCTCTTCAAATTATGACTTTCCGCTGATCTCTTTGATTTACCTTCATTAACCATTCACTTAAAACATTAAATTGTACTTTGAATAAACTGATATTCACTCTCCATATTCATATTAAATCGGCCCAGGATAACTACGAGTACTGCCACTGCAGCGTCCCTGTACGGAAGATCCTAGGGTTCGAGTCCCCACGGTGCCAAATTTTCAACGCTAGTTAGATAGCTAGGTCGAATTCACCTGCTGGCTGAGGGAGAATTCTAGGTCCCGATTGTTCTGGTCGGTAGTTTCTTGAGGTTTCTATAATCACTCCCAGGCGGATTCCGGAGCAGTTACCAGTAAACGAGTTCCAATTTTTTCTCTTCATCCTTTCTCCCTCCTCTTCCCGTATACACACACGCGCGCGCGCATACACACACACACACACACACACACACACACAGACACAGTATTCACACACATTTTCATGCACTACATTACCACACGTTGCAGAAGAGCAGTCGGGAGCAGAAATCTTGGGCCGTAGCAGGTAGGAGCACAGTTACTACTCGAGATATAAACTGCACTACACTTACGGGACTAATTACCATACCAATTCTTGCGCCAGGAAATAGGAAACCATTCATTTTAATTATTCTTATTATTTTCATCATCATCGTCTTGTGCTTCAGGATGTTCTTCCCGTTACGATATCGTCTCTTACTTTCCGCCTGGTTCAACCAATGCGGTTTGTGTGCGTAAATCCGAGAGGTGACGTGGTGAAGCTGGGAGCGATCGTAGTCCCATCCCTTCGCTGTCCTTCCTCCTTCCGCAGCGCATATGCACGACGCGGTGCGGCATGCCGGGGTGAGGCGTGGCGGGGCGTGGCGGGGCGTTAGTCTCACGCTGGCGGTGGCGCACGCGCCCGGCGTCGCTTTACGCCGCTCCGCTCCTCCCCGCCCCTCTCCGTCCCCCTGCTCCACTCCACTCCGCTCCGCTCCGCTCCCGCCGCCTCAACGACCGCACGACGGCGGCGGCGGCGGCGGAGGCGGCAGGGGCGGCCGCCTCAATGAAAACAAACCGTGAATGATGCCGTGAAAGTAGCGTCGGCGGGGGCGGCGAGGGCGGCGGCGGACCCACGGGGCCCAGGTCATGCGCAGTGGTGGCGTCGGACATCGATCCCGGGTCCCCCCACCGCGTCGGTCGGTCGGTCGGACGCGCTGTATCGAGCCGCGGGCGCCAAGACGCGTCAGTCTGGACTTCGAGTCCGCGCCGCCAGCACCAAGCGGATGAGCTGCCCAGCGCTTGGAGGGGGCGGTGCCCGCGTCGCGACGTACCACGCTCGCGCTGTAGGGGCTGGGGCAGCCAGGGCGGCACACGGTAACACGGCAGGGGGGGATCAGTGTCGAAGCTTGACATTTCTGTTGTTGTTTTGTTCTTTCTTTTTATCAACAATACGATCTTGAATATCCGGTCATAAAATCCGAGTTTAAGCTTCTCTTGAGCTGTAACTTTGTGCACACCTCAGGATTAAGGTCTGCTGGTGCTGTTCCAAATATGGTTAGGATTGGTGTCGTTGACGGGGAGATATAGGCAATTTTATACCCGAGAATCAGGATTTCTGGATAGTTAGATGGATGGATGGATGGATGGCGAATGCACGTCTCACATAGCTATGTGAAATTAGAAGCCTTTGACCTGAAAGTTGGTATATACATTAGGAGTCAGTTCTAGATGTCCGCATTTTTGCACGAATAGAAGAAAGTGACTGATCGGCAGAACTGATGTCTAAATTCTAAATTTTGGAAAACAAGAACATTAAATTTTTTTCAGTGTTGTATTATATATTACTAATTAAATCTACGTAATGTCACCATTAGTGAGGTAAGAGATACTTGGTTGCGGAAAACACCGTAAGCTGTAGTACGTCGGCGCCGGATTTCGCCAGTCGCTGGGGAAAATCACCAACACCTCCGGCGATAAGATCATGCATTTCTCTAACGGGACTAATGACCTCAACGGTTGACGCGATCGAAATCACTAATCAGACAATCAGTCAATTAATCAAGCATCTTAAGTGAGAAAACTCCTGCAAACTACAAATTTCAAAACTTCGGGGGTTTGATATTCAAAACTTGGAGTGTGGTCTTCTTAACCCAAAACTATATCTCCATAGAGAATGCTACAGCTTCTTGAAATGTTCATTTACCGACTATGTTAAATAATTTGACTTTAGGAATTACGTAAAAATGCTAACACATTAAGCAATTATATCAGTTCTAGACGCTCTATTTCATGGGGCACGTTTTTCCAATACCATATGCATGTATGTTGCAAAACTTGTTTCATATGATTTTTATACATAGATACATGTTTTTGAACCTAAGAATTAACTTAAATTTCACTATAACACTCAATCTATAATACACACAAATATGAATATTGTACTTGCGATATTATTTCCAGTCAGAGAAAGGCGTGTTTGAAAGAACCGAGCCGAGTTGTGAAGGTACTGCAGCCCTAATATTCGTGATGGGTAGGTCGTTACCTCCTGACTAGGAACTTCGTGTGGAATTATCGTGCATTTATTACAGATTTTCGTGCAGTCGATGTACAAAATGTATCGTGCAGTAATTTAAACATTGGTTATTGTGTAACGTTCGCCAAAGCCTCAGTTCTCACAATTACAATTTCAGCATGATAACTAAACAAGCAAAACCAAGACTGTTAAAACGGTTGGCATCATTTACTCCATGGATTGATACTTGATTAAGAATTTGGTTCAATACAGCTTTCTTCCATGATTTTTATGCTCATTCACGAAGCGCCAAGGAGAAAGGACGAGCCCGAAGAAAGATTCGGTGTGTGAAGAATGCCATGCCGTTCATCAATGTTTTCATTTCTTAATGAACGTCTAATAGCTAATAGCCAAGCTCGATATGATTCTTCGTTTTGTTTTGAATGGTAACATTCAAATCATTTAAATAAGCCAGCAATATAAACGCTATGATGTTATAGGAAATCTATATTCATCTGTAAAAATAAGAACGTGAGCAACGATTTCAGAAAAACGAAGAGTATATAAAAACAGTTTATATAGTGCAAAGAAATAACTAAAAACAATATCTGGAAGTTAACTCTCTAAGAATAAAAATTATTTGAAAAAGCTCACTTGTTTATCGTACTTTTTACTTACTTTTTCTTAGCAACTCTTTTCTTAGCCTACGTACTACTTATCCAAGCTACTATTTTAACATACGGCCATAAAATTAATATGTGCAGTGTGCACATGCATCGGAGTTTCAGATGTTTAGAAGTTAATCTCAAGTTTAAATATTTGTGGCAATATTCCTAAGTATTTGAATGGAACACATCCATAGGCGACAAAGAAGAGCAGACAAATTAGTGTAACGGAAGGAGCGTCGTATCAGTTTCCATTGAAGAATAAACATATGAGAAGTGGGGGAAGGGCAGGGCGTAGCGGTCTTAACAGGTCGGATGCCGTCAGAGAAGCACCCACCCTCAGGATGTTCCCACCTGCACCGGGGCTCAGCAGGCAGCCGAGCACCGCGTACGTTTCTCGGATTCCCCTGTTATTGGACGTTTGGTCTTATATTAAATTCCCTCAATGTATTGAATTCTTGTACTCCACCGGGCCTTTGTACTCCGGCGCCACGCCCGGTAATTCCCGCGAGGAATCAAAACTTCGGATTTTTCTTGCTCGTTTGATGAAGGTACGCGCCCCCGGCCGAAGGAAGAATGTCCTCGCTGAGTCATTTCTCGATATCCGAGGGCCCCCACGTCCTCGCGAGCTTTCAAAGCTGGACGCTGTAATCAGCCGGACATCACAGAACTGCAAACAGATTCTGTTAGTGGGTTGGAATTTTCGAGGCTTTCTTGATGAAATTGTCATTGTGGGGTACTAGAAATAAGTAACGTACGAAGAAATTTTTTTAAATAAGTTATACCAGTGCTTATATATTATGGCTGTAGGAGTTGATCCTTTTATCACTTCAGGATAATTTTGTGACAATAAATTTTGAATGTATGCGACTATTCAGACATGGTTAGAAGGACTACCTAAAAAAATTCATTCCGATAAAATATTAATTATTTTCTTTTTACTTACTCGATGATTATTGTTCAGAAACATACTTTGCAGGAAGTGAATACATTTTCATATGATGTTTACGTGTTATTATTATATTTAGTATCTCGTTGACATTGATATTTTTGAATGAACTACAGTAAAACCCCGTTTTTACGTTCCCGCATTTTGCGCTTTCCTGCCTTTTACATCGTTTTTCGTTGGTCCCGTTAAAAAGCCTATATTTACAATGCATTCTTTTCCCGCAATTTACAACTCAATATTAAAGTGCTTCCCGTCTTTTACGCCGATTTTTTTTGTCAAAACTGATGTTTGAATCAATTTCGGCGGAAGTCGTCGCATGTAACCCGTTTTTTCAGGTGGTGTTAGCCATTTCCTGTTATACCGCATGCTTTATAGACGGAAGTCAGTGATAGTCTCTCGTGGTCTCTCGTCTCGTAGTCAGCTTGTGGTGTTCGGTGTGTTTGTGTGAAAGGTAGTTGTTGAAGATACGTGTTTTTTTTGTGTGCGTGTACATAGTTCGCGTGTACACAGTTGTTGAAGATACGTGTTTTTTGAAGGTAGTGGAGGCGATAAAATATGGAGAAGAAAGACAGTAAATGCATTTCTTTGAAAGAGAAGATAGAGATTTTGCGTCGTGTTGATGCGCATGTGGGAACACGTGTTCAGTTAGCGAAGGAGCTTCAACTGTCGGTTTCCACGTTGAAAACTATTATTAAAAACAGAACCACCATTGAATTTAATGCTAAACAGTGTGGTGCTATGTCAACAAAAAGAAAATACGTAAGGTCATCATCTTACGATGAGTTGGACAAACTCGTGGCGGAGTGGTTTACTGCAACGAGAGCATCGGGTATTCCGCTTGATGGCAACATTTTGCGAGCGAAAGCCCTCCAGTTTGCTGCTAAGCTAGGAATTCCTGAATTCACAGCATCAAATGGATGGATCGATCGCTTCAAGACCCGCCATAATATTGTGTATAATCAAGTGTGCGGGGAAAGTCGAAGTGTTGTTGGGGAAACAATGACCGAGTGGAAACATGAACTGGCCTCAATTATCCACGACTACGAAAGAAAAAACATTTTCAATGTTGATGAAACAGGACTTTTTTATAATATCCTGCCAAGTAAGACATTGTGTTTCAAAGGTGAAAAGTGCCATGGTGGGAAGCTCAACAAACAGAGGGTAACCGTTTTGTTAATGGTAAATGCTGATGGGTCAGAAAAATTACCACCATTGGTAATAGGTAAACTTAAAAAGCCAAGGTGTTTTAAAAACATCAAAAATTTACCAACCAAATACGAGGCGAACAGTAGTGCATGGATGACCAGCAGTATCTTCTCCTCCACCATGCATGCTCTGGATACCAAAATGGGAGCACAAAATAGGAAGATTCTATTACTGCTCGACAGATGCCCTGCACATCCTGTAGATCTGCAGCTCAGAAACGTAAAACTGGTGTTTTTCCCCCCAAATTGTACAAGTGCTCTACAACCACTGGACCTGGGCATTATCCATTCTTTCAAATGGAAGTACAGGAAAATGCTGGTTGAAAAAGCTTTGTTCATGAAGAAAATGGTTTGGACTCTAAGCTTATGACCATTACAGTTCTTGATGCCATGCATTTTGTGGCCAAAGCATGGTTAAGCGTGACTCCCGAGACAATTTCGATGGTGTGTGTTAAAGAGCAATTAATAGGGCTTAAAAAGTGTTACGAGAATGTTACTTTCCATGTATCACTCCTGCTCAAAGTAATACTTTTGACTTACCTTAGTTCGTAGGCGAGATGGAATTGCGAAGTTAGGTCTAAACCGTCACACAGTACATGGTACTGCAAACCAGTGAAAACAAAATAAATTAAATTCCCACATGATGAATCGACGGATGTCCTAGAGAGACTCACTCATAAGTGTCTCTTTCACGAGCGTTATTATTATTTCTTATTCCTATTTAATCCTGTCCAAGAGTAATAATATAAATTGGAATGTGTAATAATTAAACTTGCTAATGCTTTTAATTTTTTTCAATTTTTTATTATTTATTCTTAAAAATTTTTATCTCACTAAGCTTGGATTCCGAGGCTCTGCCCCGCTTGGATCGGTTTTACGACCCTGGGAAATCGATAGGAATCTGTTAGGTCCTAGGATACGAAAAGAAGAGGCATGAGGCCGATGGGAGGAATGACATGTGTGTGGTTAGTTTCACGACAGGGTGTGAAGCTGTCTTCTTACTGGCAGAGACAAGTAAGTGCTAAAATTAGAGGGAATGACAAAGGCTGTGAGATGCAAGGGCAACTGGGTTGATAGCCAGGGGTGTATAAGCGAATGAAGATTAGAGACGGATTATTAAATTGACTGCTTGGTGATTCCGGCACGTCAACTGCTAAGGAAATTAGTCCCGTAAGTATAGTGCAAGTTTTCCTCGGGAAGTGGTGATGTCCTCTGCTGAAGGTGAGATCCGGCGCCGACCTAACTGTCAGCGGGGTTTTCCCGAACCAATATCTCCCACGAGCGGGTACCACCCCCAGCCGGGACAAGCTCTAAGCTCCCGATCGGTCTCTCGGCATGTGTGATAGTGTAGAGCTTGTAAACGTATTCGTAAATAAGAGGAGAGGATAGGACAATGAAGAGGAAGGAAAGAAAACGTGCGGTCCATGGCCCGTTTGTTAGGGAACTGATCGGAGAAACCACAGAAAACTACCGATCAGAGCAGCCGATCGCTAGAATTCCTCATCCAGACAGCGACAGAAGTCGACTCAGCTATCTAGCTAGTGTCGAAAATCCTGCCACCTGCAATAGTAAAATCGAATAAAACTGTAGAAATGGTAGTATTGTGTGGAGTATTGTTGGGTGGAACGTAATAGGATGGAATATGGACGTTCTGGGTGGAGCGGAGTGAAAGGGTGGGACGCCGAGGGGCACGAGGGTACCTCCGGGCGAAGGCAAGAGCAAGGAAGAGAAAGGACCGGGTAGGGCGTGGCGCGGCGAGGGCTGCCGTGGCGGGCGGAGTGACGCGGGCAGGGAGGGGCGGCGAGAGCCGAGGAACGAGGGAGTAGCGAGCGGCTCCGTGACAGCCATCGCCCCAGCGCCCGAACAGCCTTAATGGGCGGGAATCGAAGCCCGTATCTGGTACACAGCATTTCACTCCCGCGCCCTTCCCTGAGGAGGGCGTGCGGGCGGCGCGAGGCGGCGCAGGGCGGCGCGGGGCGGCGCTTATCACAACGTCACCGCGGAGAAGCGGCCGTATGGCTTTACAGGTCCTTGGGGAGCGCCGCGCTGGCCGCTGGCGGCGGCGGCGGCGGCGGCGGCGGCGACGCACAGTGTGTAATTTCGAGCAACTAGCTCGTAAAAATTCATACCTTCCAAACTATTGCACATATCTCAATGAAATTTCGTATACGTACTTGTTTTGAGGCATTCTTTAAGTATGTGAAGTTCCAGTAACATACGTTTATTATTTCTACCAATTTTAAGTAAATTACATACGAAATGCAAAGTATTCCGAATTGTACACATGTTTTATAAAGAATAAAGTTCGTTTTATCCACTATTTTCATCTCATTATCAATTTGTAATTTTTTTAAATATATGTTTCGAGCTTAAAATATTTATTCTTGTATTATAGCATATGTTTATTTTAAACGTTTTAATTTTTAATGTATAATTTTTTAAAATTTATATTGAAAAGTTTTAAAATTTAACTTTTTTTTACTACTAACTACTTCTCGATTTTAATTGGTTTTCTGAGTAAATGATGAGCATTCAGAATGTTTTTATTGTGAACTGTAAATATAACTTTTGCCCCTCAGAATAACGCATGCAGTTTCGACAATTTTGTCATTTTGTCAATTTCATGACTTCGCGTGGCGTATCATGCGTTTTCGGTTTATGGGATTTTCCGAAGCCGGTAATATATGGATCAGATGATATCAGCAGAGTGTGAAGCTGATCGAAATTCGAATTTATGCTTGATGATTTTCTGGTGAAATTTTCCCTGAAATGTCTATTGTTTTTATTTCTAGCCTGTTGCGCTTCTTCAGAAAGCTGTCGGATTGGAAGCACACTTGAATGAATTATGGCATCACCATGCACTAAAATTTTGTGAACAGTCACTGGCATATGAAATCCACTGTACAAGTTTAAATAAAGCTCTCTATTTTGTCCAATGTAGTCACTGAACGCTTGCACATCAATAGCCTATGACAGTGTTTCTAAAATAACTCTAAATTCACTTATTAACTTTTCATTAATTCCTGTGATGGTTGCACAGGCAGTAGCTGGCTTAAAAAGCCGTCTAGAAGTGTTTCCGTCATTTGTGGTCCCGGGACGTCTTTAAGGGATATTTACCTATAAACCCATTTCTACTTTGAATTATTCTTAATTTCCTTTTTCCTTCTTTCCGCCTTCTCTTTGTCACTGTCATTCCATATGGCCCACTTCTTCACATCTAAACTATATGCAATGTGCAACAAACATTCAAAACATCGAATCCAAGAATGTAAGGGAGACATGAAAAAATTCATTAATGGTGGTCTCAACCAACTTAGATACATCTGAGCAGTCTTGTAAACAAAAGTTTTTTATAATGAATCGCTATACTTCCTCATTTTGCTGTGCACTAGCACAAGCTCGCCACACGGCAAACAAATCACGTCTTCCGATGGTCTGCATAGTTTTTGAAAAATATTATTTTCTGGAATTGGGGCAATTACGGGCAGTTGGAACTAACTGTATCTTATAAATGGATAATAAAGCAAATTAAATGAGCCAGTTTCCCGCTGTAACTCCGTGTAACTTTTTTTATATATCTCGACAAAAATGAAGTCAAAGAATTTTGTGGAAATGTTACTATCTTATATTCAAAAACGTTTAATGATGTGTTCTGCAATCAGAACATGAAATATGAAAGTTTCATAGTAAAGTACGTACCTTACGCTATGATATTTAGCAAAGACGTGAATATTTCTGCAGCGGACCCCCCTGAGAACACGTGTTGAAAAGGCGCATTATGCAACACTTGGTGAGGGCGCGCAGTGACGTTCTCCGAACCCAAACAATCCAAGGGTTTCAACGGAGCTAAGGCGATCCCAAACATTAAACAAACTGTGTTGCCAGATGCTCTGGATATTGGAGAATAGTGTGAGCAACTCCAAACATGTGTATGAACTGGGTCGAAAAATGATTTTTTACGAGCTAGATGCCTGAAATTACACACTGTGCGACGGCGGCTGGGGCGACACGGCGCGATCACGCCACCCGAGTGTTGCCATTTTCCCTCAGGAGAGGCCGCGCCTGTCCGGCAAAGCTATCGCGTTGACGGACAGAACCACACTATACCTGTATGAGGTTTGTGTCATCTGAATAAGACAAATAATATCGTGGTCGTCGCATTCATCGCCAAGGATTACGTATCATCATCCAGTAAGAAAGTCAACAACCATTAGGAGAAAAAGAAGTGATTATGTTAACGCCCCCCCCAAATTAATAATAGAATTGTTATATATTTATAATATAATTTAATAATAATTCTCGAGGTACTGGAACGCCGTTCCGTCGCATTCCGCCAGAAATCAACCCCTGGTTATTACTAGTATTCAATTTATCCTTACTCTCATTGCGTTTCGGAGTGCAATTTCTCATAGGTCTAACAATAAGAAAACTATATAAGTGGGCCGACAGACTTGCCCTTACGGAATTCCAAGTTATGACAATTTAAGTAGAATTTTTCTTATCGATCTTGAACTACTTGGATAATAAAAAAACACGTTAATCGTTCCGAAATATTATAATTTTTGCTTTAATACTTACACATTACCCAATCTTGCAGCTCAACTATTGCCGCTACAAATAAACACAAATAACAATTAAGACAATACAATGTATTTCTGACTTTCATATTATTAACAATTCATATTATATTCACACAATTCATCATTCGCTCGATATCTATTCATCTTTCGCATGCCCATGCTACCTGGGATTCAATCTTATGGACTATTTATTACGTCTAAATTTAACACAACTTCGTCTTCTCACATGAATTATTTAATGTTTATACACTTTCCTCTTAGTTGCCCACTGCATTCTTGCCCGATGAAGTACGTGTTAAGTTTTTTTTTTCAGGTCTATAGGCTCCACGCTATCCATCCACGACCGAGTTCTACTAAGTTCCCATTTATATTCGACGTTCCGAAACTACTGTCTTTAAAAAAATCATTGCCTAAACTAATTAAATGTTCGCGTTCTTCGATACACCTGATTACCACAACGAATTATTCTGCAATAAACTTTCTAGCGACTGCATGTCCGAAGCCCACCATGGCCGAGCACGTTCCCTCCTAGGAATCAGATTACCCGCCTTTCATCGTTCTCTTCCTGACCGATACATCCTCAATTACGTATTTCTTTGATAATTTGTGAGCATTTTCTTCAATTGTTGTGTACACCCGCTTCTTACCATTGGCTGTCACTTACCATTGGCTTTAGCTGGGCACATATTATAATCTTTATTCTTTTCATACTCTGCCTTTTCTATTTGTTACGTGTCCCAATACAAACATGTACACATTATTTTTCACTGTGTCTAACGTCGGTCACTTCCTACTCTCGCCTCTTTTATTTATACTTTATTGTTCTCGTTTATATCGACTTCTTTTGATATTTTTCTCGTAATCCTGTGATGGTTACATCATAGGCCAGATAAACCATCACAGTTACTAGTTACTGCCGTATCTTACCACCAGCTCTAGTTCCTCTGAGCACACATATTCCCACTATTTCGACCTGAGCTGCATACCAATTCCTCCGCCGTTACACCGGGCACTGCATATATGTACCCCTTCCCTCCTCCCGCCACTCACCTGCCCCGACGCAGGTCACCTCTGCACCGCGTCACCCGCTGCCGCCCTCCCACTGAGCCTCGAGCCCGCCGTCTCCCCCACCCGCCCACCGGTTGATCACTGCCCGCCGCCCGCCGCCCGCCGCCCGCCGCTCACTGCTCGCCGCCCACCGGTGTACCTGTCGGAAGGCGGGGCGGGACGGGACGGTGAAACCCCTATCGCGGCGCAGCGGTGGTGGTTGTAATTCAGGCGAGATAGCGGAAAAACAGCGCAGGGGAAGCGATCGGCCAGGCGGGCAGCGGGGCGTCGAACCGCGACCCGCCGTGTGATTAATAACACAGGCGGCGTAAGTGTGTTCTGCTGTACACGCGTGTCGCGCAAAAAGAACACTTAATCCGGAGTGTATTTGGACACGTGTAGTCATGACGGTTCGTCGAATGTGGGACAGCTCTTGAATTCCGTGCGATCTGTTCTGCATCCAATTAAAGTTGAAGCAGTCATTTTAATGTATGTACCTGCTAATAACGAGACGACATTGCTGCTCGTCTGCTGAAACGTGACCGCAAAACAAATCAAATTTCGATGTATTGGGTTTTATCAGAAAAAGTTGGAATTCGTTGTTGAAAAATTACTTTCCAGTGATAAAAAAAATTATTGATTCTGCAAAAGTCCCAGACAGGATATTTTGCTTAGATACTGTGTACGATACTGTGTACGCGGTGGCGATGGTGTAGCGGTTAGCGTATTGGATTGCTATACCCAAGTTTGCGGGTTCAAACCCGATCGAAGCTGTGGATTTTTAAGGGCGAAAAATTCCTTCGTACGCCTTCCTTCGGAGGGGAAGTAAAGCCGGCTGTCCCATGTTAGTAGATTTACTGCTTGTAAAAGATCCTCAAGCCTAAATGATGCCTCTGAGCTAAATTCAAATCGCCTGTTTCGTCGCCCAAGTAATACCTCCTTTCTCCCATGGTTGGTGAAAGGAGTGTAACGAAATTTGCGTGGTCAGACGGAAGAGCAGGCCTCATGGCCTGAGTCTCGCCACGTAAAATAAGGCCAATTCAATTAAATTCTGTGTTATGTAGGAGAAAATAATACTTACTCGTATGTTTGGAGGAGTTGATATTATATTTGTTGTCATCCACTCCCCTGAATCTATCATTTGAGTATGACGTGCAATATTTTTTTAATGTTTCGACGTTTGTTGAAATGAATAAGATGACTTGAAGTGCTGTACAAGACGCAAGATAGCGAGGGCAGAGGGAATATGCGTGCGTTGGGTGCATCAGGCAACTGAAATGCTCCTGGCGTTAGGGTGATGGGCCCTAAAGTAGGAGCGCGACGGACACAGGGGCGGGCGGGGTGCCAACCTCGGGGAGGGGGTGGGCACAGCGGCTACGTCGGGGATGGACGAAGGGGAAGGGTCGAGACGGGAGAGAGGGCGGAAGCGAGCGCGTGGGCGGGGGTGGACGTGGAAGCGACCTATGGGATGGGAGTGTGGGGGAGCCATGGGGGCCGAACGGGGGAGAGAGCTGGGGCGAGCGCGGGGATGTGGGCGGAGGTAGGGGTCGTGATGGGTTTGGGCGTGGGGACGGGGCAGGGGAGGGTGCCAGCGCGGGGGTGGAACTGGTGAGAGGGTTGCGACGAGCGCGAGAAAGGAGGTCTGCGCGGACGCATGAGTGGGCACGAAAGCGAATTCCGGGATGGGATGGTCGCGGGAACGAGGTTGTGGCAAGATCAAAGGTGGGGGGCGGGGCAGGCGTGGGGGTGGAACTATGGAGAGGGCGGAGGCAGCGAGGTGGCGGGGGAGTGCATGGGGGGGGGAGCTGAGGCATGGTCAGGGGCCGGAATGGTGATGGGTATAGACGTGGGGGACGGGACAGGGTAGGATGCAAGCGCCGGGGCGGTAGAGGGAGAGGGTGGAGCGAAGCAAGCAGGCGGAGGTGGGTGCGGACGGGGCATCGGGCGCGGAAGCGTCTTCGCGGATGGGATGTGCGCGGGGGTGGGCGTGGTGATAGATTTAGGCGCGGAGGCGGAACAAGGGAGAGTGCAAGCGCGGGGGTGACTACGGTGACGGCGTTAGCGAACGCGGTCGTGGGGTCGTTGGCGAGGACGTTGAAGCAGGGGCAGGCATGGAGGTAGGGCGGGGTAGGGCTCCGAGGCGAGTGCGGGGGTTGTGTCGGCCCTCTCGCCCCGCGCCGTCCCTGAGAGCCCAGCGAATCGCCTGGCAGAGTCCTGCGGGTCGCGGCTTCGGGCGCCGCCGCCAACCACCAGCGACTGATTAGCTTCCCCGACCTCCCCCATCCACACCCGCCTTCCTCATCGCTTATATGAAGTCCGTCTGCCCCTTCGTTCCTTCACGGTCCTCCTTTCCCTCTCTCTACCCTACCCCGTTTCACTTTTTCACATTTTCTCTTCGTTCGTTCCTTATCTTTTTCTTCTTCTCCTCTTCGCACTCATACTTTTTTATATTCATTCTCTACACTTGTTTCCGCTCCCGTACCTCACTTTCCTTTTTCCCATAACTTCTCTCTTCAAAACCTCCTCGTTTTACTCTAGTAATTATTTCCTAGTATATTGCACCTTACGTACCTATTCTTTCTTCTTGTTGCTCTGGCATTATACCCATCGCATTTCACTTCTGCACATTTGCTTCCTGCTTTGTCTTCAATTTCTTCTGTTCCTTCACTACTGATGACATCATGTATTGCACTGAAGATTTTTTCACTTATTTCCTTAGTTACTTTCTGTACCTGAGAAGCTAACCGATGCTCTCGTAAATGAACGACATAAAACTATTATTCTAGTTTTCTTGTCGGTACTGTAAACAAACTTTTCTCTTGGGAAAACCACATGTTATATACTATAGGTCTTTTTCATTATACATTCTTTCATTCTCGTTCAAATAATGCAACCTAAAATGTTATAGAAGTATACCTGTGTTTAGAAGCAGGATTGAAGTACTTCTTAATTGTTAATATTCTTTTCTCATTCATTTTTTTTTCCTTTTTAAAGTAAATACTTCAGAAAAAAAACAATAAACAGTCAAGTAAATCGCCCATTTTATTTCTCTATGTATCCATCAAATGATTACATTTGTTCTATAATAAATTACACTCACGTATTCTGGGGTGACGTTGCTTCGGTGTGTTATACTTACATTAGGTGCACGGGGCTAAGCAAACCTAGAATATGTATTAATAACCTGCCACCTAGGGCCAGGCGCTGGCAGAGTGCTTACACTGAATAGGCGCGTCGTGGATACGACTCATCACGGGAGTGTATTTGGACGGTCCGCCCCGCCGCCCCACCGCCCCCGCACCCCCGGCGCTGCCCATCGACCGCCCGCCGCATAATTAGGCAGCGGCGCGCCTTATTGGTCGGCATTGTGTGCCCGACGCGACCGTTTGTTTGTTAAATTAATTGTTAACGTTTTATCATAGCTTCGCGGTAATACGCGCCCGAAACCGTTGCAGCGGCTGCCCGTTCTGCAGCGCCGCTTCACGACCGCTCGCTATCCCACCCGCACACCTTCCCGCCCGCCATACCGCCAGCAATCCCGCACACAATCCCACCCGCAATCCCACCCGCGATCCCGCCCGCCCGCCATACTGCCCCCCTCCGCGCGGCTTACAACGCGCCCGCCCGCTCTCCCGCCCGATCCAGCCCACCCTCTGGCCCGATCCTGCCCACCCTCTTGCCCGCCCTCCTGCTTGCTGCCCGCCCTCGTACCTGCCCGCCCGCCCTCCTGCCTGCCCGTCCTGCCTATCTGCCTGGCTGCTTGCTCCCCGCCCTCCTGCCTGCCCTCCCTCATGCCTGGTCGCCCTCCTGCCCGCCCGCTATCTTGCCTGCCTGCCTGCCTGCCTGTCTGTCTGTCTGTATGTCTGTCTGTCTGTCTGTCTGTCTGTCTGTCTGTCCGCCCTCCCGCCCGCCCGCCCGCCCGCACGCCCGCAAGCACGCATGCACGGACGCTCACCCAAAACCAACCCACCCGCCCGATCACCCACCCACCCACAACCCACCCACCCGCTTTGCCCGCCCGTCCACCACTCCCTCGGGTTGAGCATTAGTGCGCGTTTCACTTTTGAAACGCAGGCTCACAATTTGAGTTTCATCCAGGTAATCTCTTACGATTTTGAAACAGTGTCACGAAATGTTTTAATTATGTCGAGGATTATTTACGCCCGATCGATAGTTGCATGCGGAAGTCGACTTGTCACACGCTGTGCGGGCGCGAACGCGAGGGGGCTCGCATTGTGCTCAACGGTTTCACAAATGCACAGCTGTGGATATAATTAGCTGTCGGCGGATCGATTGTTTGCGGGCGAGCGGCGGTTTGAAGCGGTGGAAGCTCTGCGGTGGCCCAATTCGAACTTCCCCGCCCAACTTCGCTTGGCTCTGGCGTCAGGGGATGCTTTCTTACGAACAGTACTAATACCGTAGAGAAGTCGTTGACACACCGAATTCGATTAAACCATAGTTGGGAAATATTAATTTCGATTTCTACTTCAAAACTCCGTGGTTGAGCTGCAGGGCGAGCACGTTACAAATATATTTGCCTTCGCAATTACAATAAAATGTCGTCTTTTATCATTCACTTCCATTCATTATTTTCTAGTAATTATCATTGTTTTCTGTGCACTATTGATTCGAGTAGTGTCATAGCGATGTCATATCGCCGTTTTATGAGTAATCGGGTTCGAGGTATATCAGGATTCTAGTTATATCGAAGTTCGAATTCCATCGATGTTCTAGTTATATCGTGTCTCGAGTTATATCAAGATTCGTGTTGCATTGATTTTCGTGTTTTGTCGGTTTTCTTGTTCGATTTACCTCGGAGTTCGATTTATCTCGGAGATCGATTTATCTTAAATCGAACGCGAAGGTAAATCGAAATCTATCTTACAATTCGATTAGCTTGGAGCTCGATTTGTCTCGGAGTTCGAGTTTTCTCGATGTTCGATTTTTCTCGGTGTTCGATTTTTCTCGGTGTTCGATTTTTTTCGGTGTTCGATTTTTCTCGGTGTTCGATTTACCTCGGAGTTTGATTTACCTCGGAGTTCCATTTACCTCGGAGTTCCATTTACCTCGGAGTTCCATTTACCTCGGAGTTCCATTTACCTCGGAGTTCCATTTACCTCGGAGTTCCATTTACCTCGGAGTTCCATTTACCTCGGAGTTCCATTTACCTCGGAGTTCCATTTACCTCGGAGTTCCATTTACCTGGGAGTTCCATTTACCTGGGAGTTCCATTTACCTGGGAGTTCCATTTACCTGGGAGTTCCATTTACCTGGGAGTTCCATTTACCTGGGAGTTCCATTTACCTCGGAGTTCCATTTACCTCGGAGTTCCATTTACCTCGGAGTTCCATTTACTTCGGAGTTCCATTTATCTCGGAGTTCCATTTATCTCGGAGTTCCATTTATCTCGGAGTTCCATTTATCTCGGTTCGATTTATCTCCGAGTTCGATTTATCTCCGAGTTCGATTTATCTCCTTCGATTTATCTCCGAGTTCGATTTATCTCCGAGTTCGATTTATCTCCGAGTTCGATTTATCTCCGAGTTCGATTTATCTCCGAGTTCGATTTATCTCCGAGTTCGATTTATCTCCGAGTTCGATTTATCGAGTTCGATTTATCTCCGAGTTCGATTTATCTCCGAGTTCGATTTATCTCCGAGTTCGATTTATCTCCGAGTTCGATTTATCTCCGAGTTCGATTTATCTCCGAGTTCGATTTATCTCCGAGTTCGATTTATGTCGGCTTTCGAGAAATGTCGGGATTCGAGTTTTATCGGGATGCGAGTGTTATCGTGATCCGAGTTTTATCAGGATCCGAGTTTTATCAGGATCCGAGTTTTATCAGGATCCGAGTTTTATCAGGATCCGAGTTTTATTGAGATCTGAGTTTTATCGGGATCCGAGTTTTAAATCGGAATCCGAGTTTTATCGGGATCCGAGTTTTATCGGGATCCGAGTTTTATTTGGATCCGAGTTTTATCGGGATCCGAGTTTGTCGGGAATCGAGTGTATCGGAATTTGATTTATATCTGGATTCGAGTTGTGGGTCGAATGGATCAGCCCAGTATGGAAGTTTGTTATTGAAGTTTTGGATAATCGCCGTTTCGCCGAGAGCTTGCCACGTAATCCTGCCCGTCGTGAACCTGACGATCCACCTCGCGCTGGAGCGGGGATGCTCGCGGCGGCCTGGGACGGAGCGAGATCGCCGCGCAGCTGCGACGCCCCGCCAGCGGGCCGCCGCTCCGCACCGCGCCGCGCCGCGCGGGCGCGGGGGCGCGCACGGTGACGGGGACGAGGGCAGCTGTCGGAGGCGGCTGGGCGACCCGCGACCGCCCCCGGGCCACGCGGCGGGCGACAGGTAGAGGCGGGGGCGGCGCGTGCAGAGGACAGGCCTCGAGGCTCCGCCCTCACCCCCGCCGCTCACCGCCTTGCGACCCTGAGCCTGAGGGCGCCGCGCCGCGCCGGCCGACAGGCGCAGGTGCAAAGCGCCCCGCCGCTCCTCCGGAGGAGGCTGCGCTCTTCAATCGCTCCTTTTGTACCATCCAACAAAAGGAAAAGAATTATCTTCTATAGTCACAGTCAACAAGTTGGTTTCCTTCAATATCAGTCGTTCGTTTTAGTAACTTTCTTAAAAAACTCCAATAAATGTCATTTTATGTCTATTTTTCACATTGCTCATTACATTAAAACAGGTCTGTTACACTAATTTTACGTGCATATCCCAAAGCATGTCTTTTCCAATCAAGGACATAATTTTGCTTGATACTTATCTGAAGAAACAAAATGTCAAAATATTGAAAACATATTTTCAGGGAAGGGAATAAACATATTTAACTGTGATTGATTGATTAATGATTCCGGGCGTGTCGACTGATAAGGTAAATAGTCCCGTAAGTGTAGTGGGTGTGTTTTCCTGGAGAGGTGGTGGTGATCTCCCCCCCCCGCGATTGGTGAGATCCGGCGCAGACCTACTGTCGGTTAAAGGGGTTTCCTTTACCAGGTATCTCCCACCAGCGGGAGACAAGCTCTAAGCTCCCAACTGGTCTCCCTACACCTGTAATTATGTAGTGCATGTAAGTGTGTGTGTAAGGAATGGGTGAAGATAGAACAAGGAAGGGGAAGGAAACAGTGTGCGGTCCGTGCCCGTTTATTAGGGTACTGTTCCATCATTCGTCTGGTATTGATTTGAGAAATTACGGAAAACTACCGATCAGAGCAGTCGGCCACAAGAATTCTTCTGCAGACAGCGGCAGAATGCGGCTCAAGTACTGTTAAAACTTCTGCTACCGTCGGAACTCGAATCCTAGAACCTCCCGGTCAGAGGCACTGCAGTGATAAGAGTTGATTTCCTGAATATTTAACTCTAATGTTAATGTTAGGCTCTTATGCTCTTTTGCAAAATATTACCAATAACATTCTTTGACATACTTTCTTACTCACGCAGCCAGCCTTTTGCACGATGGAAACATCTGATCGTGAAATTATTTGCTTATAATATGTAATGCATGAGACTCAAATGCCTTTGTTGATCCATAAATCCAATCCACAACACCTCGGATAGAAACTGTTTTGTGATTCACTCTCAAAGAACACACTGGTAAGTTCTGCCTCGGTAATCCTTGCCTCTGTAAATGTTTTCTAGCTCTATAATCTATGCTTGTCAGTACATATATTCATTTTATATTTGTTTTACCCGATGAAACGCAACTAACCTTCCTGATGCAGTGAGGTCGAAAAAAAATCAATCCTGTATTACGTTTTGTCTTTCGCAATGATCATCCATCGCTATCAGTACTCGCTTTGGAGTTTGCCATTATTCGGACGCTAACACTTCGATATTATAACTGTATGAGACGTGGAGAAAGCTTACACAATTCAATTGAACTACGTGAAATTCTATCGTTTGGGGCAATAAAGACCACAACATCACAATTAAAAATAGGGGCGAGCGGCAAAACCTTTCCCTCCGCGCATCCTAGGCCCGACAATAGGTCCGCCCAACAACGCACGCAGTGTTAACACGAAATCGGATCAAGTCGCAAAGTAAATCTAATTACGAGGGAACAAAGTCCAAAAAAACACGGCACGATACCGATATGATTGGCAACGAACTGACACACAAAAACGCCCTCTCGGCGACGCACTCCCCGCGGCGTCCCCACATCCTCCTATCCACCCACACCCTCATCCCATGGCCCCCACCGGCCCCTATTCGCCGAACTCCGCCCTCACGCCCGTCTCTCTCATCCCTTCCGTTCATTCCCGAATACATCCCCGATTCACGCAGCGTTCTCGCTTCACCCCTTCCCCTCCCTTCCCGCCCCGCCCCATCACCTCTCACCCCCTTGCCGCCCTGCCCCTCCGCCCCACACTTCTATCCCGCCTCTCCGTCCC
The DNA here is from genome assembly GCA_011170035.1 of Teleogryllus occipitalis. Classification (NCBI taxonomy): domain Eukaryota; kingdom Metazoa; phylum Arthropoda; class Insecta; order Orthoptera; family Gryllidae; genus Teleogryllus; species Teleogryllus occipitalis. The sequence continues at coordinate 176,789 of BLKR01000622.1, read as the reverse complement.
ACTCCCCTGTCATACCCCTTCGCCCCTGTCCTCCGTCCCACCCCTCCGTCCCACCCCTTCATCCCATCCCCTCCCATTCCCCTTCCCCACCCCACTAACCCACCTACCAATCCGCCTCATCCCTCCTCTCCTCTTCCCGCCCCCACCCGCCCTCTCAACTTCATCCCACTCGCTCTACCGCTCTATTTTTCGTTGCGCAAATCTGGCGAGGTGAGATGGAACATATTAATTGTGTGGCCATAAAGGATATCAAAACATGTTTCAATGAAGTGGCCGGCGATATCGCTGTCGCGCGCCGAACAATGGGCCGCGTTCAGGAAGAGGATTACCCAGCGCGCTGGCGGGCGGCGGGCCCGAAAAAGCCCCGATTGTATTGCGATATTAGTTAATATCGCTAAACCGCCAGCCGCGGCGGGCGAGTGGCGGGGCAGGTCGACGCGGAGCGGAGCGGGGTGGGGCGGGCCGGTGGTGGGGCGGGGGGGAGGCGACCGCGGTCCGGGGTTCGCGCCCGGGCCGACCCCTGTGGCGAGCGGGGCGGAGCGGCGGGGGGGCGGGTGGAGGGGGGCGGTGCGGTGGCGGGCTGCCGCTGTGGCTGCCGCCGCCGCCGGTGGTGGGGGCGATGATGATGATGACGATGACGATATGACATGTGTATTGTAGTGGCCCCAGATTTATGGGCGGCTGTCAAGCGCATTAGTTAGGCGGCGGCGGAGGGGAGCGGTGGCGGGGCGCGGGCGGCCGCCCGGTGATTGTATGGGCCGCTGGGGACGTGCGGCGCGCGGGCGGCGCGGGGCGCGGCGGGGAGGTGTGGCGGGGAGGAAGAGGAGGAGCAACAGTGGCGCAGACGGTAGCCGCGACGTGCCGGCGACCACATCAGTGGCGAGGGTGGGTCCGGAGGGAAGGCGAGGAGGCGGCGATGTCGGCCGGCGGCGGCACGGAGGAAGCCGCGGAGGAGCCAATATAGCGGAGCGCAGCGAAGGGCGACAACGGCAGCCATCGGAGGCGGCCTTAATGACCGGGGAGTCGCCCTGGAGGCGGCTGCCAGGATGACAGTCGCCCAGGCTGCGACGGGACGGGCCGGACAACAACGAGGGGGCGGCCTCGAAGAAACCGCAAGGTGGAGGAATTGTGAGGGACCTGCTGACGGAGTTAGAGAAGGGCTGCGTCAATGGAGCAGCGGCGATGGGCCAACTTCGGGGAAGGGCGGCCACGGCCTTTCAGACTGCGAGGACAGCAGAACGAAGATGCACTAGGGCCCGAATGAGACTTTTTTGACAGATGCGAAAACAACTGAGCATCCCGGGAAGTGAAATCCAATGAAGAACAACTGCGCAGCGAAACCACCATTGAGTGATCAGCTAAGGATATGAGTCAGCTAGCTAGTAAGTGTGAGTTACGAGTAGCTGAAAATGTATCTTCGCAAAGGGTATCAACGTTGAGTTAAAGCCCAACGTAATAATTTAGTAAAAATAAATGGATAAAATGCATCGTGATATTCTATGAACTCGTGTCAGATTAGAGCAATAAAGTTCACGATTCCTTTCACATTGAAGGGAGGGCACAAAAGATCTGTGATAGAGAGGCAGCAACTTTGAGCAGTGAATGGCAGAACTTGGGAGTATTCTCTTCTTGAGCCACAAAGAGGCCACACCCCCATTCAGTGGGCAAGACGAGTGCCAAAAAACTCCCATACAAGACTGGCCTAAGTATAACCGGCAACAATGGAGCCACAACGATGGGGCAACGATCGGAGGAGGAACTGGCGATGGCAAGGCGGTGCTTTGGACGACGAGACTCTAAGGCTGGATAACGACGAGAGCTTCATGGCAGCGGACGGGCCGAGGCTGACCGCAGTGGGTCGAAATGACTCCAGCAGCTTGCCAAACATGCTGTCCGAGTTGCCCACGTCGTGTAATATTCATTTCAAAGATTGTTTAAAATTTGTATACTGACTTCCTAATTTAACTTGTTTCGAGGCTGTCCATAAATAACGAGAGGCGATTTTGACGATTTTTTGACTCCCCCCCCATAAGTGTAAGATTTGGCTGGACCCCCTCCCCCCTTTCTAATCTCACGTAATTTTTCAAAATGCGTGTTTTTAAGGTAAGTACGTTAATTTGTGGTTGATTGCATTGAGGTTCATTTAAAAAACATAATTTGCTTAATTATATTTAAAACTAGATATGACTAGTATTTAGAAAATAGTGACTGAATTACAATGAATATTATTCCACTTCTAAAAACACACGGCAATTTTTCTTTAAAATTTCTGTAAAAATACAAGTAATGAGATTTATCTCATTAATGATAAAAGGTTTGGTAAGTTTTGTTAATTCTTTTTCTTAGTATACTATGCTACTTATTGTAGCATTAACATAACCGCGATAAAAATTATTGTGCAAGATTTATCCATATTTGAGTAAAGAAACGTATTTTATTTAAATTGTGTCAGTTTCTCACAATTTAGTACTGTTTTTACCAAAAAAATTGCATGATATTTACCGAGACCCCCCCTCTCCCCCACGTAAGATTAGGTGAGATTCGCTTGGCCCCCTCCCCCCTAAAGGCCTCACATAATTTATGGATTACCCCTTATGGGTTAGGGTAGAGACCCCAGAATTTAAGAAAACGTGCTCTGAATACACTTTTCCCTGTAGTACGTCACACACAGTTTTTAACTGTTTTTGACGTTAAATAAACTAATAAGTAGGTTTTATAAACCAGTGGTACTATGACGTAGCAGACTTTGTCGTATCCTTTTTAACCGTTGTGTAAATTAATAATCAAATGGCAAATTATGTATCTCAAACATTTCAGCTGTAGTTGTGCAAATAATTTTTTATCAAATTGCTTGAAACACAGTAAAATACGTCCACTTTGTAGTATCATGTTTAGCATGATTTATTAGTAATATCGATATTTTTTGCATAAAAGGACAAAAGTGTACTTAGCAATGCTGATTCTATTGATTTAATGACATTCAACAGCATTGTTGCCTTCGCAATTAGACCAAGTGCAAGTGTTTCCAAATGTTTGGGAGATCTCCTACTATCAGAGCATAATGCCGAATCATTTTATAAGAATATATTTTAAATTTTAATACACCAAAGCTTCAAATGATTTCTAATGAAAAGCCTCAAAATCTTTAAAGTTTTCGAGTGTAAGTGAACAAAAATAGCGATAAACGATCAAATGACATCCCCTCAATAATGGCGCCATTTTTCTCAAAAATATTTTTATGAAAAAAAGTTTTAAGGTTTTTCTTTGTGTGTGTGTGTGTGTGTGTGTGTGAGAGAGAGAGAGAGAGAGAGAGAGAGAGAGAGAGAGAAACATGTCTTTGTGTGTGTGTGTGGTTGTGAGGTGTGTATTTGAATGTGTGCTATCTTTGTGTCAGTCTGTGGAGTGTGTATGAGAAAGAAAGAAGGGGGGATATTTGGGTGTGTCTGTAGATCGTATATGTACGTGTATTGCCCGCGTGTGCGTGCGTGCGTACGCCTGTGTGTGTGGGCGTGCGCTTACAAAGCAACGCACATGCGGTGTGGGTGTGTGTATGTGTGTGTGTGAGAGAGGGAGAGAGAGAGAGAGAGAGAGAGAGAGAGAGAGAGAGAGAGTGTGCGGGAGTGCGGGAGTGCGGTCCCGGTCGTCGGCGCTTGGCCCGGCCCTCGCTGATTGCTTTCGGCGCCCGCGCCCGATGGCCCTCCAGGGCCCCGCCGCGGGGGGGAGGGCATTGTTCGCCGAGGCTGGTCTTCTGGAGGCGTTCGGCCTTCGTTTGGACGACGGCCGGCGATTGTCGGAGGATGATGAACGGCTGCGTGGGAGAGACGCGCTTCCTCCTTGGCACGTGCTACACACTCTTTTCAAGTACTCCTCGCTACCTGGTGCTGCGCGGATCTTCGCGCTTGCGATTCATCTTTAGCTCAAATATTTTATGAGTTCCTTGATAAACTAGAAAGCAAATAAAGATCGTAGAAATCAAAAGAAGATGTTAAGAAAAATATTTAGGAGAATCGAAATCTCATTCAGTCTTGTGTATGAAACTAGCCTTATTCATTTACAACGGGGCGTTTTTCATCTTATTTGATAGCACATACGTCATCTACTTTTAACTGTTTTTTAACAATCAATTTATTAATTTTGGCACCCGCCTTTTATTTTACGGTGATCTTTAACTAAATTTCCTTCGGTGCAGAGACCGGAAGTCTTGCATCGCACATCTGAATTTCTGGAGCCTTTAACGCACGAAGCAAAAGTCAAAACCCCCCAAGACGGCCGCCGCCTCGTCGGGGGCGTAGCGCTGTCAGTAAGCTCCCGACACCAGAGTTATTCGCGGCCTCCCAACGAAGAGAGCCAACTTGCGAGCAGCGAATCCCCGACCGCAAGGAAGACAAACCGAGCACCCGCGCCGCAGCGCGCCGGGTCGCGTCGCCCGCGTCGGCAAGAAGCTGCCGGAAAGTTGGCAGCGGGAAGTTACTCGGCGCTCCGAGAGCCGGCGGACCGACCGCGCCCTCCGCAAGTTGCTTGCTAAGCGCCTGGGCCGCCGCCGCCCGGCCCCGCCCCGGCCCGCTCCTCCCCGCCCAGCCCCGCCCAGCCCCGCCCAGCCCCACCCAATCCCGCCCAATCCCGCCCAACCCCACCCAACCCCGCCCAACTCCGCCCAGTCCCGCCCAGCCCTGCCCAGCCCTCCCAGCCCCACCCAGCCCTCCCAGCCCCGCCCAGTCCTCCCAGCCCCGCCCCGCCCCGGCCCGCCCCGCCACGGTCCACCCTGCGCCATCCCGCACCACCACGCCCCGAACCGCTGCCGGCATTAGATGCACCGGCAGCATTCATTATGCGCTTAAATATTTAAGTTGGCTGGACTGCTTGCGATTGTGCGCGGGAGCGCGGGGCGGGGTTGATGGCAAGGACGGGGCGAGGAGAGGCGGAGGTCGCGACTGCGAGGACGGCGAAGAACAATGCGCTCTTTATGCCGGCGTTGCGTCGACGCCTAATCATACCCTTGCGACGCGGGAAGTGACTTGTCTCCGACAACGCGCCTCCGTCGGCGTCGCTTGTCCCCCACCTGCCCAGGCCCGCCTCGCTCCGCCCACATCGTTTTCTCCGCCTACTGCACCTCCTCCATCTCCGCCTACGTCTCAGCCTCTGCTTCCCTTCTACCCTGCGCCTCTCCTCCCCGCCCCCAATAATTTTTCGGCCCCTTCCCGCCCTCTCCACAAGCCCGAATGGTTCATCCCTTTCCATCCCACATCGCCTCTCCCTCCCCCGACGCGACCCCTCCCGTCCCTTCCTGAGCCATCCCGTGCCCCGCCCTCTCCCGCCCCATCCCATCCCGTCACCTTCCGTTCCGTCCGGTTCCGTTCCGTTCCATCCCGTCCCGTCCCGTCCCGGCCCGGCCCGGCCCGGCCCGGCCCGGCCCGGCCCGGCCCGGCCCGGCCCGACTCGACTCGTCCCGTCCGTCCTGACTTGTCCTGTCTCGCCCCGCCCCTCCCCGTCTCGTTCCCGTCCCGCCTCGTCTTGCCTTGTTCCGTCCTCGCCCACCCCGCCTCTTCCCGCTCCCGCCCACAGCACCTCATCCCGCCTCGTCCCGCCCTCGCCCAGCCCTCGCCCACCCCGCCTCTTTCCCGCGCCCGCCCATCCCTCGCCCACCCCGCCTCGTCCCGCCCTCGCCCCACCCACCTGGCTACTCCCAGCCACGTCCTGCTCCTCTCCACCGCGCCCACGCGTCGTCTCTCTCCGGGCCGCTCACTCGTGTCAGTGCTTCCCCTTGGGCTGTCCCTGCGCCGCCGCCTTCCCTCGAGGCAAACGTGGCCTTATGGAAGACTACTGACTGGCTTAGTATGCTTGCGTTGTTTTCTTCGTGCTTCCAGCGCTCCTTGCTTTGGTAGCCGTGTGTGTTGGCAAGCTCGATAGTCGGTTCGCAGTAACTAAGTCTACAATTAGAAATCTCATAACCGTACTATACTTGGGTTTTCGTAACGTGGCGCGAGAGGGGTTGTCTTCACGATGGAATATGACATGGCTTTTCGCATCTTTTTCGGTCGTACCCCTAGATGTCGCATAATCTGAAGCACTGCTTGATACGGTCGCGATCATGCGATATCTGGCGGCACGGCTGGAAAGACGCAAAAAGAGTGCCGTATTCCATCGTAAATCCCTAATGTGCCTTGTTATGAAAACCTAAGAATATCTCAAGTTCCCGTCCAATTTTATGGCATCGAAGCGTCAGTATACCCGCTTCTAATAAGCAACAATTCTTTTCAGCCACTCTTTTCATTCACAAGAAGTGTAAAACTTTTTCATCGGTTCTCAAGTTGAAAATACGATAAGTGTATTTGTTGAAACCAACTTTGTAAATTGCGTTAAAAAATACCAGCGTTAATAACATCCTAGGTCTTTCCAGACTATTCAGTCATAGGGCCCACCACATAAATCGCATTGTGTTAGTAATGTAACCAGCGGTTTTATAGTTCTTACTCGAAAAACCACGGATTCTTCATTGAAGATTATTGCTCCTCGAGGAAAAGTGCATCGAATGCATCCGCACGTTTCATAACAACTGCCGTGCGTATTATTTTAAGAAATAGCAAAATCATATGCGCAAATGGAAGATGTCTAGAAAGCGCGTATTTAATTCAGTGAAAATAATTTAAAACCAAGTACACAAGGATGCTGATTCAAAATAAGCCATATCTGCATTTTGGTGTAAAAGCGTAGGAAAGTTTGCATTTTCTGAAATCTTATGTGACTTGCGGAGGGTCAAAGATGTTTTATGTTACTTGCGGACAAAGGACAAAGGTCAGGACCTGGCCGAAATTCGAAATGAGTCTATCAAATTGACTTTTTTTTGTTAGCTAATTTAGGACCTGAATTGTCACCTTTGGGTAAGAGCCCCCGGTTAACAATTCGTAACTCGCGATCAAGTTATTTTCTGGAAAAAATAGGACACTCTTGTTACCTCTGCACGATAACCGAGAATTAGTTATGCACCAATTCGCTGTGGACTTTGCTTTGATTGGCGACATTTTCTAGTTCTCAAAAGCATTCGTAGATTCCAGAAGTTTGATTTTGACATTATTTGTTTGTGCGATATTCATTTCTTAGCGTGATTGTCAACATTGTCCTTACCAAAGGAATTTGATTAGAGACCTAAGAAGATTTTGGAAATTGTGGAATCGAGTAACAGTATGGTTGAGATACACCATTACCTTTACTTCTTTATTCAGTTGCACACAAAATACCTTTGCCAAAAGAATACCTTACCAGAGAGAAATAAAATATCTTGAGAATTTTCTTTTCTTGCTGAGTACCTTAATTCTTTTTATGAAAAGAATTTCAAAAAGGCTTTATTATTGGAATCCCTGGCTTCTCGGACCAACACTAGACGAATACTGGAGCAGTATCCTAACAAACGACGCCACGGACCGCGCGCGATCTTCCCTTCCTCATCCTTATCTTCACCCCCTACATACACGCACCACACTACCACCCATGTCGCGAAACCATGAGCTTGTCCCAGCTGGGACGGTGCCCCGCTAGTTGGAGATTCCTGTATGGGGAAAATCCTGGAAACCTACATGTAGGTCCGCACCGAATCTCACAACCCAGTGGGGGCAAGAACAAGCGCTACACTTACGGGACCAATGACCATATCAGTTGTTGCGCCCGGAATCACGAAATAATCCATCATTGAGCCGAAGGTTGTAATAAAGCCTCTTAACCCAACTACCTTAACACGTGCAACTGGAATCACCACCCATTATAAAGGCGTTTCACACGTCATCCATTTATCCTTTCTCTTTAGCTGTTTGTCAAAAACAATACTCACCTCCGCGCCATTCATCCGGTTAGTATTCGCCAACCTAATGAGTGGAAGGAGAGGAACAGAAGGGGGGAGAGGCTGCGGTCAGGTGCGGGGTCGCTTTGGCGCGCGGCGCCCCACCCGCCACCGGAAGCTGCCGTCCGCCCCGATTTCCGGTGCAGAAGAGCACGCGCGCCTGTCACCCGACCACGCCCCCCCTCCTCCACCATGTGATCGGGGACACGGGGCGACACTTAAGTCGATATGAAGCTTGGTGTCGATACGAAGTATCGATACATCAATGTTATCAAACTTCGAAAAACTATTGTTTTCCAACTTTTTACTTTTTAAAATCTATCTTTCATTTTTTAAATTTATCAGTTTTAATTGTTTCATTAAGATGAACGTCAAGGAAGCTTTTGAAAGATCTCAAACGATATTTTAATTAATTAAAAATCGTTAAGTTTCGCTCTTTCTTGCATCAGCATTTGGGATAATAACTTAAGAGTAGACTTAACATAAAGGAGAAACGCCTTTCTTCTGGGACAGAATTACCTTTTAAGTGCGAAATTAATTTAATTAACGCACTTAGTTTAAAGGTAACGGTTGCAATTAATTAATGTAAGCCAATTTCTACATTTTGTAATACCGATTCTACAGTTTATACAGCGATACCACGATATAATCGATACTGGCCGCTGAAATCGTACAAAAGAGCGTCCTTATCTTTACTATCGTAAAGTATTTTTTGTTTATTCGTAAAGGAAGCACTTCGCTGTCGCTTACTTGGTCTACGCATTGAGCTAGTTATTTATGTGAAGCACTCCTCCCCTTCTAAATGAAAAATAAAAGAAGAAAAATAATAGAATTCACAAGCAATATTAGGGGGTTATTTTCAAACCCAGCAATCTTCAGTTTCCATCTCACAGTTTTCTTGATTTTTCAACAGAAGCCAAAACTCATCAGTATCCCTTCGAGTTCGATTATTTATTATTAATATAAACGATTGTAAAGAATACGTGCACGTTTTCCATGCCATACTACAGGACCATATTAGGATCGAATAACTGTAATTTGAAATACGAAGATTACTGAGTTTCATCTAACTGCTTGGACATTTTTGTGTTTGATCTAACAGAATACGGATTATGCTGACTTTTATGAGGAGTAAAGATTTCGACTTTTTATCTGTAAGATCAGTTAGGTATTTCCTATTTTATTCGTTCCCTATCATTTTCGAAAGAGAAATGAAGAATGAGATTCATGTTTTTATTAGTAAATTATTATATTTAGACGACAGTGCACCTGCAGGTTGATCTCTTCGGAGTAAAAGCTAATACAAAGACGAAGTATGCTTTATTCAAGTAGCCTCTGTTTATGCAATCGACTGTCCAAATAGCATCTTCGTATCGTGCACGGTTGAGAAGATACAAGGCGTGTTATCACTTAGTTGTTCCACCCTATATATATATATATATATATATATATATATATATATATATATATATATATATATCCGAAATATTGAGAAAATGTAAAAAAAAAATATTTTGGCACCGAAAGGTAGTAGCTGGAGAGAGAGAGAGAGGGGGGGGCAAAGCCGTAGAGACCAACTTAAAGAGATTATAAAAATAACTATTGCAAGAAACCGTGCCATTAGTTTTTAATTTATTTTGCGTACAGTACGTATCAAGGAGTGGTTGCGTACTGAAGCTTCGCTGGAGCCTGCTTCTGCACTTAGCGCAAGCTCCTCCAGGGAGGCGACGCGACGGCGCGATGTGGCTAGGAGTTGGAAATCCTGTTACTCGGCAGACGAGGTTACCACCTATTTCTGCGCGGCACACGCGTGTTTGCCCACCGCGCGCAGAGCCTCCTCCGGGCCCTGCGCGCGCAGATTTGGGAGCAGCGTTGGCTTGCGGCAAGAAGCAGGAGGCGCGGAAATGGAAGAGTGCGGCCGAAAAACGGGACAAGCGACAGCTTCAACAAAACTGAGATTTTCAGTTGAACAGTATTTCGACTTACTCTGTTTCATCTCAGGGGGTGTTTCATGGAGAAGTGGCTTGATAGCGCAGGATGCACAATGAAGCCGTGATTTGTCTCTTGTGAAACAATGGGGCACATAAGTGAAACAGCCTACTGGTCTCGATTTTGGACTCGCGTCAAACGAGTTATATCACTAATTTTTTCTCTAATAATAATTATTAGGGGACGGATTTTGTTGACCCAAAATATTGTCGAAAATGATTAATGAAATGCTGTTAAAGTGTTCTAAAATACCCTAAAAGCAAAGAAAAATGACGTAAAAATGTGATCTAAACCAGTTTGGATGAACAACTCAAGCTGTTGGATATGTTACTGATGTAATCGAGGGTGCATCTATTCGTTCAAGTGAACTCTGCTTTCATATTTTCGGTTTGGACTGTTCTTTAGCAGGAAATCACTGCTTTTAGTTATCCCAAAATTGTCTGAACTGACAATGGCGATAATAGGTGTCACAGGAAACATAGATTACATACTAATGTTGATTACATACTAAGCGGCTGACATTACAGTTTCTGAGCGAAGAAATCGAATAGGATACTCAGGAATTCGGTGGAGAACATTTGTTACATCTCGTAAATATTATTTGAAGTAACATTCAAATGATATTAAAATCGATTAAATCAGCGAAAATGCATTAAAAATTGCGGGAAACTGTAAAAAATAACTTTTTAATCATAACGACGAAAAATGCAAAAAATGACGTATAAAATTGGATCATTTTCTTTGGTCATAACATAAACTTAATTTCTAAACTAAACGGCATTTTTGTAAAGTTGAAACAAAACATAATACATTTCATTAAAATCCGCCACCTAGTAATTATGATCTACGTTTTGTCGTGATGCTTGTAAAGACATTCTTAGCTTTCTCTGTCGTAAGTGGGGTGGAATAACGGAACATGAACATGAAAGTCCATCCTAGGGGTTTAAGTCGATGTAGCATGATCTGAAATTCTTTTTAATTGCCTCTCCGACACAATTTTCTCAGTGGGCCTTGTCACTTTCATCGACCGCAGATATTAACTTCACTTCCCATCAACCGTCAAATTGTTTATTCGTTATTATGGAAAAATTACTAAACATTTGTCACTCTACCAACCAAAGTAGTACAAGGAGAATTGGCTTTTGCGTTGTTGCATAATTCTATACTTACTTCAACCTTTCTATGATCCGTCTTCATAAAACCATTTAAATATGTAGACATTTAGAACTTCAGAATCTAATCGAATTAATTGGAACTGCATGACTATTTTTTTGTAAATACATTCTGAATCAGCAAAAAACCTCTTCTTAGTTAAAGTCGGATTTATTGTTAACACATCGTCTTCGAGCACATCACTTATAATTTTTTCTTCAATATTAGTTTGTGTTTCGTGCTTGAAAAAGAAACCTTTTCTTTTCCTCTCCAAGGAATTTCTGAACGTTGACAACACGCGTCATGTGGTAACCAATAGAGAAAGCCTTGCCTTGTAATATGTCCGCTGCATTATTACTTGTGCGGAATTATTGGTTCTCGAACGTCCGTCGTGACGTTTCACGACACTCGCAGCCGGTCTTGCTCTCCCCAGGGCTTCGTTATTGGAAGAGAGACGCTTGTGATACGCGGCAGCGGCCGTCAGCAGCCCCGGCGGCGGTCGCGCCACGCGGCTGCTGGGCGCGGAGGGGGCGGACGCGGCTGGAGGCAGCCAATGCAGCACTGGTGACGGTCGCGGGTTTGGTGAGGAGGTGGCGGATGCGTTGGAGGGGGAGGCTGTAGTTGTCATCTTGGTGGAAGCAGAGACGGTGACGGTAACTAATTCGACGGCGATGGTGTCGGCGACAGCAATGGTGATGGCAATGTTGACGGAAATGACGACGGCTTTTTCAAGGGCAATGACGACTACAATGGTGACGGCCATGGCGACAGCCAAGACGATAGGAATGGTGACGGCAATGGAGACAGCAATGGCGATGGCAATGACGATGGCATTGGCGAGCGTAATGACGATGGCAATGAAGATGACCTTAGCGACGGCAATGGCGAGGGTAATGGCGACGGCAATGCCGACTGCCTTGGCGACGGCCAAGGCGACAGGATTGGTGAGGGCAATGGAGACGGCAATGGCGACGGTAATGGCGAATATAATGACTTCGGTAAAGGCGACAGCAAAGGCAATGGCCATGGTGACGACCTTCGCGACGGCAATGGCGATGAAATTGGCGGCGGCAATGGCGGGGTTGAGCGCATGTTGTGCAGAGGCGTTGGAGTCGAGAGCGATGACACGTTATGGTTGGGGCTGAGGCGGAGTCGGTGGCGGGTCTGTGGGGCGGAGATTGCAACTTACGGTGATGGTGACGGCAGGGGTGGGGAGACGGAAGCGGTGGCGGGAGGAACGAAGTGGAACTGAGAGTGAGGCGCGCTCGGAAGAAGCGAACGACAGGCTGAAGGTGGTGCCAACGACGACTCAGAGGTGACTGATGTCTAAACGACGATGGCAAGACTTACGACCCAGGAGTTCACGTAGAAAAAATGTGCTGCGATGAAGAATATGGTGGTGAAGAAACATGAAATGAGGGAACATAAAGACTCTGTCGGTTAATGGAGTTAAAAGTGGCGGTCATGTGGAATAGGAATAGTACCTCAGGAGGGTATGGCCAACATTTAGATGATACTGATTTCATTGTAGAGTTCGTGGTGATTTAAACATCTTGTGGTAGCTTCTTGATGCCGAAGAGCTTTGAGAAAGGGGTTGAGCTTTTCTACAACGGTGAGCTGCGAGGGAGCAGTGAAAGCAGTGAAGATACTGTTAGAAATGGCGTACGAGTACAAGGAAGTCTGTAGAGCAGAATGCCAACTGACGTGGGAAGAACGCCTTGGATGTCCTCGGCTGAAATAGTACATGAATGTCCATCCCTATAAGATATTCAATGCATATTTTGCTGCTTCATTTATGATTTCGCCTTTGAAATGTTCAATTCAAGTATTCAAATACAAAAAATAAAAATGGAAAGGAAAACTTTCCAAAGAAGGCTCTTAAAATATATTCAGACCTCGTATGCGAAGATGTTCTACTTTTCACTCTTCAAGTCGTTATTTCGCCCCGAAGAGAAAATGGCCTCTGCGACCGCAGGAGAAAATTCCCAGTTCCCTCCTTGCTATGGAATAATAGGTAAAAGTGATGATGAATGCAAGTGACTTGTAAAGTAAGGGTGGTTGACGTGCATTAGTCGGGTGGATGGTGATGGCGTCGGCAACGTGTGTCGATGGCAGAAGCGAGAAAGATCTGTGGGATTTGCGCGTGCGATCGCATTGCGACGCAGTGTCCTCAGTACCTCGCCGAGGCAGCGCCCTCGCTCTCACCCTCGCCCTCGCCCTTGCTCTCTTCCTCGGCCGCGCCTTCGCCCGCGTTATCGGAAAGACGTCAGCCGAAGAGGGCGTCTTACAGCAGACTCCGCACAAGTTTGCCTCCCCTCCGCCGAGGCCTCGCTCTGCCCCTCTGCCCCGGGGGGGCGTTGCCGTTATCCTTCGCCGCCACCCTCGCGCTCGCCCCACCCACTACGCCACCCGCGAGCCCGCCTGCCGCTCCTCGGGATTCTCCTGCGAGCCTAGCGGCGGAGGTGGCTCATCAACTGATGTCACTGCAGTGCCTCTGACCGGGAGACCCTAGATTCTAGTCCCGGCGGTGATTGGATTTTCGACACTAGCTAGCTAGATGGGTCGAATTCAGTCGCTGTCTGGACGAGAACTCTAGATGCCGGCTGCTCTGATTGGTAGTTGTCCGTGATTTCTCCGATCAACACTAGGTGAATGCCGGAGCAGTACCCTAACAAACGGGCCACGGACCGCGCGCGACCTATCCTTCCTCTTCCTTGTCCTATCCTCACCCGTTACTGACACACTTACACTACTGCACAAGCCGGGAGACTGGTCGGGAGCTTAGAGCTTGTTTCGGCTGGTGCGGTGCCCCGCTGGTGGGAGATACCTGGTTGGGATAAAAAACCCTAGCCGACCGTAGGTCGACGCCAGATTTCGCCATCCAGTGTGGGAAGGCCACAGCTACGTCCCGAGAAACAAACCGCATGCACTACGGGGAATAATTTCCTTAGCAGTTGACGCACCCGAAATTACTAGCATTAAACCAACCAACCAACCAACCAACCCCCTGCCACCCCCTCACCCACTATGTCTCCTGCCAACCCGCCTTCCGCTCATCAGAACTTTCCCGTGATCCATCCCTCAACGCTACCGTGCCCTCACTCGTGTATCTACATCGCGTACGGCGCACATGTGCCTCTAAGTGCCATCGTGCTGTCGCGAAAACTCAGTTCACCTCCAACGCTCTTAAAACAACAATTTCTAGCCCTCCTATCTCACAAAGTTGACGAGGTTCTATTAGTTTTCGTTTTACTAGGCATTCGCATTACTCGTTGTTGTGGCATATTTCCGTTAGGTTCATGAACATCTCCAACACCTCCATGGCAACGCCAGGGAGCGGGCAATCTCCGGGGTAGGTGCGCCCGCAGCGCTTTGAAGCCCCGCCTTGCTTCCGCCGCCGCGCTCGCCGTCTCCTCCATCGATTTCCTTTCCCGCGCCGCGTCCGCAGCTGCATTTGCCACCTTTCCCGCGCCCATCCATTCCCCCCGGCGCGGCGCGCTGCCCGTGGCACCGCCAGCCACCCTGCCGGAGTCTCCGCGACGCGCGACGCAAGGCCCCTCGCGAGGGCGAGTCAGCCATCGGCGCTGGGCGCGGGGGCCGCGCTCGGACAAGGCGCTCCTAGCCCCGGGGGCGAGGGCGAAGGCGGACGCGGAGCCGGAGCGGGGTGGGCGGGGCGCACAGGCAAGACGTAGCGACCGCGTCCGACTCGGACGGCGCGTGCGGGGGCGCCGCCGCAGAGTGCAAGACGTGGGGGGCGGGGACAGTGAACGTGGATGGAGTGCGGGGCGGGCTTGGGGGGTGGGACGCGGGGAAGGTGCACGTGGATGGGGCACGTGTGTGGCGCACGTGAGTATTACATGTGCGCGGAGAAGGGACGCGGCGGAGGCGGTGGCCGCGGCGGGGCGCGGAGGTGAAGATAAAGGTGGGATCGGAGGCGGGACGGAGGCGGGAGCGGAGAGGGTAGCTCGAGGTGGGACGCGGAGGCCGGTCACGGAGGTGAAGCCCGGAGGGGGGGCCCAGAGATGGAGCGGGGAGGCACGGGCGGAGGCGGGGGCCGAGGCGGTAGACGGAAGCGGGGCACGGAGGCGGGACGCGGATGCGGGGCACGGATGTGGGATCGGAGGTGGGACGGAGGCGGGACGTGTATGAAGGGACACGGAGGCGGGGCGCGGAGGCGGGGCGCGGAGGCGGGGAGCAGAGGCGGGATCCGGAGGCGGGACGCGGAGGCGCGTCGCGGAGGTGGGGTGCGGAAGTGCGGCGGGGCGCGGAGGCGGAGCGGGTTGCGGAGGCGGGGCGCGGGAACAGATCTGGAGCCCATCGCTGAGTGCGAGAGGCGGGAGCGGGGGTTGGGCCGAGGCGCAGGGGACGGCGCGCGGGCGGGGGCGTGGTCAGCGCCGGTTGCGCCGTGTGAGTCAGCCCCCGGCGCGGGCGAGGGGGCGGGGCGGGGCGGGGCGGGGCGGGGCGGGGCGGGGAGGGGCGGGGCGGGGCGGGGCGGGGCGAGGCGAGGCGCCAAGAGCGGCCGCGAGAGCCGGGAAAGATGAGGCGAGGGCTAAGAGGAAAGTAGCCGCCAAGACGGAGCAGCGCCGCCCCAGCCCTGCCCGGCGAGGGAGGAAGGTATTGCCTGTGAGCCGAGCTGTGTGCTTGCGGCCGCAGGGTTGCGGGCAGGGGACGAAGCTGGCTGAGCTAGGCAAGACGCGGAAATGAAAAAGCGTCTGGACCCTAGGAACCTCATAAGATAACAGATGTAGGTAAATTCTCATTTGTAAACAGAACGATACAAAATTGGAACAAATTACCTGCTGTAGTGCTGGAGACTTTCCCTCAGAATGTCAAAAATTTTAAAATTAGACTAAGTAAATATGGTTAATAGATTAACTTTATAAAATTGTATTTGGTAACATGTTAACATTTTAATGTTGTTTGATGTTTTTTTGTTTTTTTGTGTAGTTTTAGAAATTTCTTAGAAAACGCTACCACCGGAAATATTCTATGTATTCCTAAGTAGCAAAATAAATATTCTATTCTATTCTATAACTCCAATCATCTCACAACAGTTGCCAGCAAATTTCTGATGAGAAAATGTTTGGTATTTATCGAGTTATTCGCTTGAATACACAATAAACTCAACAATCGTAATACATCATTTTTAACATTGAACTATTAAAGTATATTCAATTTTAAGTACAATAATTGGCATGGTGCATTTTTAATATCTTACGTTCCTATACAAGTGTGGTAATACCAACAGAATTAACATTATACTTTTAATTAATGAAGTTCAGTTATCTTCGTAATGCGTAATTCATGTTCCAAGTTTTCAGTAAGAGCGCAATCACTTTCGGTGTTTTAAATTCTCATTAGCTCCTAATTACTGATTATCACGAGTCCGAATTTTCGTCACTTTTATATTTACTGAATAGAAACTGCGAAGTGATATCGAAATGCTTAGATAACCTCTAAAAGTGAAAAAATATCCTAAACATATGAACGGAGAACAATTTTTTCGTTGATACAAAGAGTGATGTATTAAAATCTCGCTTGAAAGCAATAGGAAAGTACTTATAAACTCCATTAGTATGTCTTAAATGAAAAGATGTCATGTAAAAAACTATTTTAATAAAATTATACTACTTTAGGAGTTAATGTAAAAATTATTTCAAATTGGCTAGATTATGTTTATAGATTTTAACAAGCAAATGGAGTAATTCTCATTATTACAGCGATGTTCAAACCAATGATCAAAACCATTAAAACATCAAATTTAACATTTTATGCTTATTTAGTACTTATATGAAAAAATTTAATATAAGAGAATGTGCATTCCAAAAGTTGACGACAGAAAGACGAAAGTAAAAAACTCTTTTAACGTGACAAAAATCTAAAAACTGTTGTTGTTGTTGTTGTTGTTGTTGGATTTTTTGTTGTTGTTTTTTATTGTGGTTTTTTTCTTGCTGTTTTTTTTTGTGATACCACGAACAAGATTTTGATTTGTATAATTTTTGCTATAATTATGATATATGACATAAAATATCACCGAATATCTTGCTTACGATTTTTGTTATATATTGCTGTAGATTTACCAAACAATTCCCAGGACTAGGAATTCTGAAGTGGTCAAATAGTCACAGATACGTTTTTTTTCATCTTTTCGACCGAAATTGTGAGTTGGTTTGATCATCTCAAAAAATGGAATGGATAGAATTGCCAGTGCTTTCTTACCTAGCTTATAGTGAGTATAATGGGAATATAATTAAACAATATACCGTTGTTCAATAGCTCTAATCAATAAACTGGGAAAAAACTGACAATATGAAACAATTGTTCCTTCATTACATTCCTTATTATAGTGAGTGTTTTAATCAGAAATCTAAAAGCAACTTGTGTTTTTGACAAGCATTCGTATCCTGTACAACAGAGCTTTAGGGCTTCTCTTAGCACTGGGGCTAAGAATAAAAAGCTTCGGGAACACATAATGGTGCAGCGCGAATGTAAGGGAGACGTAAGACTGCGAGGAAGAAGACATCCAGGAAAGTGGCACCCGGGGACACACAGCGGCCGCGGCAAAGTCTTCAGCGGCACGGCGGGGAGCGCAGGGGACGGGGCGAGAAGATACAAGAGGCGCCGGCGAAGACGCAGGGGGTCGGGCGCAGAGGGCGGCATTGTGAGGCGCCCACCGCTGGAAGATTTCGCGCGTAATTCGCTAAGAAGCTCTTTCTCTTTATATGAGGGCGAGGAACATGTTGTGAAAAGCCCGACGACGGCTGCAGGAGCTAATGGTAGCACGCGCGCCTTGGAGGAGGCGCCTCGCCACAACGCCTTTGTCGCAAGCGCCGAGGTGGCGGCGGCGGGGGCGGGGGCGATGGTGGCGGAGACTGTGGCAACAGCAGGGGCGGCGGCGGCCGAGGCGGAGGCTGTGGCGGCTGCGAGGGCAGAGGCGGCGGAGGCGGCGGAGACGGCGGAGGCGGTGGCGGGAGGTGGAGCGGCGGGGGCGGCGGAGGCGGCGGAAGTGGTAGCGGAGGCGGCGGAGGCGGCGGAAGTGGTAGCGGAGGCGGCGGAGGCGGCGGCGGAGGCGGCGGGGTCGGCGGCGGAGGCGGCGGGGTCGGCGGCGGAGGCGGCGGAGGCGGCGGAGGCGGCGGAGGCGGCGGCGGAGGCGGCGGAGGCGGCGGAGGCGGCGGAGGCGGCGGAGGCGGCGGAAGCGGTGGCGGGAGGCGGAGGCGGCGGGTGTGGGGGCGATGGTGGCGGAGACTGTGGCGGCGGGGGCAGAGGCGTCGGAGATGGCGGAGGCGGCGTAGGCGGCGTCGGGAGGTGGGGCGGCGGAGTCGGTGGCGTCGAAGCGCGCCCTCTGGTGATGCTGGTTGCGGGAGAACGTTCACAATCAAGCGAACAGGAATGAAGGTAGTGGGTCATGGAACGTTGGTGTAGGATAATGGGGACTCGGCGGCAGACGACGAAAATGAGGAACGAAGGTGGGCGACGAGGGTGGGCAATGAAGGTGGGTGACGAAGATGGGAGATAAAGTTGGGCGACAAAGGAGGGGGGTGACAAAGGTGGGCGTCCAGGGTGTGTGTCGCAGGTGGGTGATGAAGGTTGGCAACGAAGGTAAGCGACAAAGGAGGCGGGTGATGAAGGTGGGCAACTAGAGTGGGTGATAAAAAAGTGGGCGACGAAGGTGAGCGACGAGGGTGAGCGATGAAGCTGTGCGAAGAAGATGGGCAACGAAGACGAGCGATAAAGAAGGTGGGTGACGAAGGTAAGCGACGAAGGGGGGCGGTGGAGGTGAGAGATGAATTGGACGAAGAAGAAGGTGAGAGATGAGGTGAACGATGAAGGTGGGCGATGAAGGTGGGGTGACGAGGATGGGTCGCGAAGATGGGCAATGAAGATGGGCGATGAGGGTGGGCGACGAAGGTGGTTAGACGGTGGTGCAGAACAGGGGACGAGGAGAACAGTACGCCGCAAGCAGGGGAGTCAGGAAATGGCAGAAGAGAGAGGACAGGGCGGCGCGGGGAGGAGATGTCGGAATGGAGAGGACATGGTGAAGCGGAGAGAACAGGGTTTAGCGGGTAGTGTAGGGTGGGGCGGAAAGAACAGAACTGAGGGGAAAAACAGGAAGGCGCATTGAAAACATGGCGGAGCGGAGAGAACGTGGTGGTTGAACGGTGAGAGCAGGATGGAGAGCTGAGGGCAGATCGGAGTGGAGAGGACAGATATGAGTGGAGAGGACAAATATGAGTGGAGAGGACAGATATGAGTGGAGAGGACAGATATGAGTGGAGAGGACAGACACAAGTGGAAAGGATAGGTATGAGTGGAGAGAACAGATATGAGTTAAGAGGACGATCGGAGTGGTGAGGACAGGGCGGATTGGAGAGGTTAGACCGGAGTGGAGAGGACAAGACGGAGTGGAGAGGACAGACCGCAGTTGAGAGGACAGATCGGAATGGAGAGGACAGGACGGAGCGGAGAGGACAGGGCGGCACGGTAAGGATAGGGCGGAACGGAGAGGTCAGGGCGGAGCAGAGAGGAAAGGTTGGAGCGTTGAGGACAGGGTGGTGCGGACAGGCGTGTGCGAGAAAGGGCGGGGATAGCGCGGGGCGGCCGAGGCGTGAGGCGTTTCTACGCCGCATCAAGGCCACGCCCCCCTCCGCCCGTGTCCCCCGGCGCCGGCGCTCGCGGGGCCCCCGTGGCTTCTGCCTCGTCTGCGGACATCATCGGGAGTGTTTGTGGAGGAGCTCAAAGGAGCGGGCGATTGCGCGGGGGAGATTCGCCTGGGGAGTCCTTTCCGGACGCGTGAATCATCCTCCGAGGCGAGGATCTCAGGGTCCGCAATTCGATCCTCTGGGATTCTTCTTTTCCCTTTTCTGCCACCTTTCTGTGTGAAGTACATCGGTTTCAGGGACAGAATAATTGTGTATAAACAGTGCGAATAAATCTCAAAACATTAATGTCTATTTACCGTGTGTTTTGATAAAACAGGAATTCCAAGAAATGATCTTAGCATTCTACTTAATCGGTTTGCAACTAAAAAAGATTACGTCAATCCTCAAGTAAAGTGCACTAACTTAATTATGTTAATTTTTATATTCCTAAAATGTTAAAGTGCTTATTATCTAGAAATCTTAATCAATACACCATGACAAAGATAAAGTGTAATGTATTACACATCAGGCAGAATGAGATAATTGTTAACCTCATTCATGTTTCTTTATTCAAAAGCAAATTCATAAACTTTTCTGCTATTTGAACTGACAGAGGTACGAGGCACATTTGGCACCTTAATTATGAATCTTTATTGGTGTATGCAGTCATGGTGTACAACTTAAACAATTTTTCGCTTTCTTGCAAGTTTTTGAAAATTCAAATGTCTTAAAATAGGACTACTTAACCACTCAAGTGTACATAATTTTCTCCACTAAAAGTTAATTTCTTCTTTTATGATCCTATCTTCCATATACGAAAGTTAGGTGACCCATGATGGGTTTTCTTGGGAGGAAAAGCTCAGGGAGGTTTTCCGTTGCCTTCCGTGTGTTTTCGACCCGGCTTCTTTATAAGCCTACCCCCAACACGGGTCTGGGGACCTTATCGAGCAGGTGCGCCTCGCGGGCGGCCTGGGATATGACTCACTTTCTCCGCGAGATGTCGGTCTCAGTTACTAATCCGTACTGTCTGGAAAAAAGGGATATCTCGTGAAAGTGTGACATGGCTACTGTGTTTTTTCCGCCCTTCGAAAATCCGGGCACCTCGGCTGGGATTGAACCCGCGCACTGAGTTCAATCCCAGGTTAGGATAGGACGTTAGATTACCGGGAATTCAGTAATCTAACCCCCCACCCACCGAGACCCCATAGACGATTTACTTTCCCAAAATTTTATTCAAAATTTGGTTACACCCTTAGTTTTCTTACAAGAATTGATGCAGCCCGCAATACATCTTGGCGGTGCCTGTTTCCGGACGTTGCCAAGGTAGTTGTGCCAGGACCATTGATGGTCCGCTCGGGCAGGACAGATGAAGTGAGTGGAACGGGCGTGACAGGCAGGCCTGTCGTGTACACAGGCAGAACGAGTGGATTGGTTTGAGCGGGTGTTAAAGACATTATTGTAAAAATTAAATGCCTAGGGCAACGCTGAGTAATCAGCAACTTGAAAAAATCTGACAGCTTCTTAACCATTGCAGCATCGTCTTGGTCTCCTCTGTAGTCTGTAGTTGTGGCAGGTGTAGGAGACGCGCGGGCCGCGCTCTCCTCGTGCGTGCGTCTCTGCGGCTGGCGGGGGAGGGGGTGCGCGGAGGTTGAGGGCTTCCCTCCAGCGCGAGAGCCTCCAATCATCCGGTATTTCCGCAGCGCAATCGATCGATGGTCGGCGGCGTCGGAAGCGACGGGCAGGCGACGGGCTGGCGGCGCGGGGCGAGGTGAGGCGAGGCGAGGCGCCTGCTGGACGCCGCCTCTTGCGCCGCCGCTGGCCGGAAGTGCGCTAGCGGCACCACAGGAAGTCATCGCTCTTCTAGGGGCGCGGCGCGCAGCGCCGTGCGACGGCTACCCGCCCGCCCGACGGCTTGCCCGTCCGCCCATTTGCCCGCCTGCCCACTCACTTGTCCGTCCGCATGCCCGTCCGCTTGTCCGCCCACTTGCCCGCCCGCTTGCCCGCCCGCTTGCCCGCCCGCTTGCCCGCCCGCTTGCCCGCCCGCTTGCCCGCCCGCTTGCCCGCCCGCTTGCCCGCCCGCTTGCCCGCCCGCTTGCCCGCCCGCTTGCCCGCCCGCTTGCCCGCCCGCTTGCCCGCCCGCTTGCTCGCCCGCTTGCACGGCCGCTTGCCCGGCCGCTT